>JAVYIG010015772.1:0-34333 GCA_035222895.1 Strongylocentrotus droebachiensis | reverse complement strand
GAGATATAAATTATAAGTTGGATTATATTATACTTGTCAGCTATCAAAGAAGTATGGAAGAGGTATGTAAGATCATTTATATTCGATTAATTATTCAGTCGGCTTTGTCTAGCTTATTTGGTAATAAAACCACTTCATAATTATTTTGGGTAAGGTAGATGAGTTCTATGCACTGTCGTGTTGCTATACGCAATATATTGTACAGGGACGTTTTCACTGTATCTACATGTGGTGTTATTTTACCTGACTGCTAAGAAGCATAAATGCTTGTAAGTAAGCAACCAGACGGTCGACGGCTTTAGGTCCTCTCCGAGGGACCTGGTGATGAGGATTAATGCCTTACCAAAGGGCACAAGCGCATCGCTTTGGTTTCGAACCCGGGTCACCGGATTACGAGACCACTGCTCTATACCGACTGTGCTATCGCGCCTCCATGTATACATGTATTTCACGACAACGAATCGTTTGACCCGTGACAAATGTGCTTATCAATGGATGCTTCCTGATTTCTTTCAAATAGACCGCCCTATATTATTCTATTCACTATGGTTCCTTTCAGGTGTATTCATTATTTCATTTTTGTGGTTCATAACTGAGAAGAACACAGTTGAAGTATATATACATGTACAAGGGAATGGAGTACATGTACTATCATGTTTCTATTTATATCAATTGTCAAATGTTTACACTTGCAATATATTTTGAAGCCATTTAATCCCCAAAGTTGTATTATAAATAGGTGACATAAAATGAATTTACGCAACAATCAGAAAATGATTTTCTGACCATTCGAACAGTACACCAAAATGAATTACATTGTAATTTCTTTTATAATTATTGCTATCAGATTTATCCATATATCATTTGAAAAATGCCACTTAATAGGTTAATGATCAACACTAAAGATTTTATATAATTACAATTGGCCATTTTCTAAAAATTAATAGTCAATCTTACATGAAGTACTGCATATAAATAAATAGTTATTTGATTATGTATATCGTTTCCATGTATCTTTCAAAAAAAAATCTTCCATATTTGTAATAGTTATTATGCCTGTTATGTACCATGTGAATGAAGTTCTATAATAGATACACAAAATAATACATGCATATTTCATACTTATACTTAAGGGATGTAGCAGACAACAACATTTTACAATAATAATTCGCACTTGCTAGATGTAATTGTGAAGGCAGATGAAGAAGTTTTCCCTCAACGTTTAAACAAAAGATTACTCCAGTTGTACGGGGTTTAAAGTTAAAGTTTATACCGAGAAACAAATCAAATCTGTGACCTCTAAGGCATGCCTCAATTCCAGGTGGGCACTGTGACAAAGGTTATTGGTTTATTTATATCAAGTCGTCTCATGATCTCATCATTGAGTAATTTATCTAAGAAGGTGAGAGGACCTATTTAGGGCTATTTATTCCTAGATTACACGAGGATTAGATGAGCAAAGTCCAGTCGCGACCGTGGACTTTGATATATCCTGAATTCACAGTGAGATTATGGACAAGCTAATCAACCCGTACTCTACAGGGAAACCTTTCAAAACAAAATGTTAGGTTCTAGTAAAGTTGAAAGAAAATATTCGTGATGTCAGATCTTCTCTATTTTTGTTACGTCATTTTGAAGGAATATTATAATAGAAGTGTCCCCTAAAGAAAAATTGCTCTTACATTAGAAATGGTGATGGGAAATGGCTGAATAATTTAGACCAAACCGGGTAAAGTTAGTCCCACATACTCATTTTTGTATGCAGTGCTGTTTTCTGTATTTGATTTTCAGCAAGATTAAGTCGGTTTCTTATCATTTAGATGACTATGCATTACATAATCTGCCTTTCTCAGATGTTTCTTTCACAACATTGCAATCGCATGAACAGAACTATTTTTGTTTGTGTTTTTTTAGGTTCAGACTAAAAATGTTATGCTCTTTATCAGTGCTCTTTATGATGTAAATAGGGAGGCGAGTTGGCTCAGCGGATGACTGAAGCCTGCGTTGTGTGTTAACGTGCCCCTTCCCTTGTTCATAGACGCAGGTTATGTCAAGTGGAAAACACTCCGTCCCTCGGACATGACGTTAAATGGAGGCCCCGTGTAGAGAAGAGTCACTACCTTTGCACGTTAAGAACCCACTGCACTATTCGTATAAGAGTAGGGGGAAACCCCGGTGTAGTGGTCCACCTGCACACACCCTCAGTATAGTACGATAATATTCTGTAAAGAGGTCTGTACTCAAAAGGAAGAAGAAGAAATACAATTATAACAAAATCAAAAGGAATGTAAAATATTTTTAAAAGTGAATTTTATTTTATTTGTTTAGCTTTAGAACCAATGGGGGTTTCAGGTGAGGGCCGAATCAGCCGCAGCCCCCTTTTTATGGCGGCCTTAACAATAAAGGGGGGGGGGCGACGGAAGACAAAGGAGAACAGAAAGACAGAGAAGAAGAGAGAAAAGGAAAAACAGAGAAGAAGAGAGAAAAGGAAAAACAGAGAGAAGTGGGGAAAAGAAGAAATGTACTAATAATATAAAAAACTGCTACGGGTCGGCCACGTATGATAGGATGGAAAGGTATAATCCCACCGCAGGCTATGCGTATCGCCTGCCTCAACGTGTAACTCACTGGCTGGTCAGGGATGGGGGCGGAGAATCATTGGATAACTCAATAGTGTGGGCATCCGCCCATGACTGTTGTGTCCAGTATTAAAGGTATTACAAAGTTTTGGGAAATTTTGAAAAATGGGTGGATAGTGATTCTTTACAATTTTGATATATTTTGATGCCCCTGTGGATGTATTGAAAACACCAGAAAGTTTAGCCCCTAAAACACTTCTGTTTTCGAGAAAAATTGAATATAAAGATTTACCGGTGCTCCCGGTAAATTTTGATAAATTTCAAATAGCTCCTACGGTCGTACAATGTTAGCTGCGACCATGAAAATCTCAGACTATGTAGTCGTGGTATGTAATTTCCGAACGGGAATAGCTAATCGGTCGATTTTAGTCAATAAACATCGTTTTATAGCTGAATTAATATCTTGACCTTGAGAGGGAGCTATTCAACATAAAGTGTTTATTATTTACAATTTCATAACTTAAGAGTCGATTTCGACCGCGACAACGATCACTGAATATTGTAGGATCATATGCTTCCAATATGTTCATTTGAACCAAATTCATGACCCCATACCAAAACTTTGTATTACCTTTAAGGTATTTTGCTGAATAAGATGGAATGGTCAATCTGAGGTTTTTGTTGTTCTCTTTGCAAGGAGCACACAATGGGGGCAGTGCAATTTAAATTTCAAAGGATGGGTTAGAGATTTTATCGCCCACGATGGCTATCCAGGGGCCCTAAGAAGAGAATGTGAGTTTCCATTGCTCAAGACTCGAGAGCGTCCCGGGGCTCCGCACCAGAACCCCCAACAGGAGCTCTGCCAGGCCCCAAGCTATGCCATGTTGTACGGATCCTTTAGAAATCAAATCAAGCCCCAATAAATAATGCATATAAATAAATATATATATTCAAACGTCTTTGTGCTATGCCCCTGGACCCGAGGCAGAAGGGCTACCGCTTAGGCGCGATTACAGTGTGATTCGCGCACTCGTTGGCTTCGTCCCCCCCCCTCCCCTTAAAAAATCCTGGATCCGCCGCTGAGAGATGTATATTAGTTCACCCCTTTCCTCTAAATGAAGTATACATTTTTACTCGCTCGCAAAATTTAAAATTTAAAGTTCATAATGTGGTACTGAGCGATAATGTTTGAGAACCCCTGGCACCCGTTTCACAAAGCCTTTTTACAATGACAAATGACAAAAATGAAAGAGAGGGAGACAGGGAGAGGGAAGGGAAAGAATGGGAGAGAGATAAAGCGAGGGGGTAAAAAGGACGTTGGGAATATCTTGAATGGTACAAAAAGATTTGTAAATGACGTAAGTCAACAACTTCTTTCATTTCTTTGAATTGTCAATAAAAGGTATTCTTTTTTCCTCCAATAGACGACGCCACTGGCGCCCGAGAAGCCGCAGTCAGGGAAGCGGAAATCGAGTCGGTTGAAGCTTCGAGAGAAGATATGCTATGGTCTAGGTGGCATGCCCTACCAACTTACAAACACAGTCATTGGGTTCTATATCTCAGTATTCCTGCTAGACACGGCTCAGGTGAGAGGATTTACCGTTGTAGTATCAAGCCAAAACACAAATAGGGGAACGAAGGAGGAGTTTGAGGGTTTGAGATGGGGCAGGGGGAGATTAATGTTAACATAATTTTGGTCTCAGGACTCGTGACGTAATATTTCATGACTTGTGACGTGATCGAACCAAACAGAGCTAGTAGTGGTAATAAAACGAAGACGTCGTTGCGACGAATATTTGGATTTATACTCGTTTCGTTCATGTAAGTGTTTTAAGTAATAATACAAAATGTATATTATCTCCCCTATCCTTTCTCTCTCTCTGTCTGTCTCACTGTCTCTGTCTCTGTGCCCCTGTCTCTGTCTCTCTCTCTCTGTCCCTCGTCCCCCTCTTTCACTATCTATCTATCTCTCTTTCTTTCTCCCCCTCCCCCTCTCTCTCTCTCTCTCTCTCTACTCCACTCTCTCTCTCTCTCTCTCTCTCTCTCTCTCTCTCTGTAGATCAAGCCATCATCTGCTAGTGCTGTGATATTTGCCGGTCGTTTCTGGGACGCCATCACCGACCCACTTGTTGGGTATCTTGTCATGAAAACAGACACAAGATTCGGCAAGTTAAAACCATGGTAACGGAAACCAAACTTCTTATTTTTAAGATTATGAGCAGTTTTACGAAACAAATTGAATAAGTTGCGTAAATCATCGTAGAAGACAGAAGTAATAATGTTATCATCAAAGCGTTGTTTTAATAAGAAAACGAGTGTAAGTTTGCCTCAAAGACGGCGAGGCATATAACAACCATTAAGTTTTGTTTGCAATACTATGAAAATTTTTGTTTCTACAAAGGTATTTATTGACACATACCAAACTAAGTGTGGTGGGAATACAGAAAATTAAAATTGGCGTTTTCAGCATAGAATATATAGGTTTCATAAAACATCCCCTCCTTCCACAGTGACCGGACCCCCCGTCCACGTCCCGGCATAAACAGACAATAAAAAGATAATCCAAGTTTATTCATTATTATCGAAATAGTCGACCTAATACACTCTCCATCTCGGTAATACTACTATAATAACAGTGACCTACGTTTCATCTGTCGTTTTCCATGTTATCATTTCATAATTCAGTATTGTACATTTTCCCCTGTGCTTTAGATGGCGCACTTCCTTCTAAGAATTGGAATAAGTTGCTTCGGGAACTTGTACAAAGCTGCCCCCCAAACAAAATATCCACAGATCTTTAAAACATGGAGACGTCCCCCTTTTGTGCATTTTAGAAAAATCACTGCCAAAGTCATAGAGGTGCTTCATGATTATCTTCTGCTTGCTCTCATGAAAAGAATACTTCAACCTGTGTACCATATAATGTACCGTCGGTGCACAAATGAATAATTATGATGATGATTCAATAACTACCACGAGCATGATCTCGGTGGGTTTTACGAATTTCGTACAACCTTTATCTGCCGCTGCGCAGATATTATTACCGAAATTGTTTATTGCTTTTCTTCTTTAAATATCCAGGATGTTTTTCGGGGCACCTGCAGCTTCGGTTTTATATTTCTTCATCTGGTATGTACCTGACTTTGACCAGGAGTCTTATCTTATGGCTTGGTATCTACTCTTCTACTGCGGATTCCAAACCATGTTGTCGGTAAGAAATTAATTTATTTGTTAAATGGATAGTTGAGTTCTGTTTTCACACGCAATATGCCTTCAAAGTGCATGGTTATTGCTCTTATTCTCATGTATGACATTTATAGTGCCCCTTTAGAACCTTAAATTGCTATGAAGGTAATTTTAGACTCCAAAATGTGTGAAATTTAGCCAATACGAGCATACCAATTCAGCTCCACTTTTAAGAAAAACATGGTGACCGTTAATTAATTATTTAATTAAAAATAACACAAAACATGGGCCGGCTGGGGGTGAACCATAGACATACGAGTCAAATTTTGAAATATTTATACAGCTACATTCATATTTGCATTTATACCCCTCATGTATAGTTGTTTGCATTGCGATTGTACAGAGCACGAAAAAGGTATAGACAAGTACTATCTTTCGATCTCAGGTCGAGATAGTACTTTTGTAAAGTAATTTTTTGCTGCTACCCCACTTGCCCACCCTTGCCCATTGAATACGCATAGCAAAGTAGGTTACGCGAAATGTCAAAGTCAATGTCAATGTCAAATGAGCGCGCATCAATGTTGCGCTTTGTAAAATCTAGCTGAAGCTAAACTGTCTGCAGAATCAGTTCTTATTATTATGTAAAATTCACTTTAAATAGACCTTATTGCCGATGTGGGATATAAAACAAATATTAACCTCCTTTACTTGGGCAATGGATACAAACTATCATCGCCTCGGTGATGATAGTTTGTACCATTACCCTCGTAGTCGATTAATATTTGCTTAACATAGTCGGGACGCATTGGAATATTCAATAAGTTATGTTCAATAACATTTGCGAATATCAAGGTGTATATGGGATATATTTTTGTTTCTTTATGTGATATATGGGATATTTTGTTAAATGATTGAAGTTAGTGTACTCCCTAATGCTTTTTGGAGAAATAGTTATGTCTCTCTCTGTCTCTCTTTCTCTCATCAGCTCTACTATATGCCTTACTCAACTCTAACATTTTATATCACCGAAAGTCAATCAGAAAGAGACTCTGCCACGCTGTATCGTAAGTTTATTATGATTATTATTATTATGGTGGGGGGGGGGGGGGGGGGGCAAGGGGGTCAAAACGTTACTGCTACATACAAATGATACAAATACTATTATGATATTTACCCGAAATGAAGATGTTATCCCAAATTCGTTTAACTATGGTTTTTATCTTCGTAATTAAAATTGCTATTTTGCGAGGAGAAGGGATGGATTGACACACCCACGATCAAAATCTGATTTCGACGAAGCCCAGCTTAAACATGTATCAAATTACTATGATTATGATATTATATTCATTATATTATAAACGGAAGGCAAATATCGTCCATTTCTGATAAGTGGGTTCCGTATCGATTGATTTTATGTGATTTTTCGAAGTGTGAATATTTAAGCACGAGAAATTCTATAAAATACAATAAATGAAATACAATCATAATAGTCCTTGTTTTCACGAAGTGACGGTAGTGAGAAAAATTGTAACGCAAAGTGAATGCAATTTTTGTTCACTACCGTCACTTCGTGAAAACAGCGACGAATTATGATGCATGTATACAACTTGTCAGGATAATCCATAAAGGTTGACAGTAACCCTCTTTCCAAAGGTGCCTTCACTATTTACTCCCTTTTTTCCTTCGTATTTTTTGCATTTACATGCCTCTTTTTATTTTGTATTTCTTAATGTGTTCAGGAATGGTGTGTGAAGTTGCGGCGAATTTACTGGGCAACCTTATCATGGGGCAAACTGTGTTAGCCTACACAAAGGGCTACGAACGATCGAGCTGTGACGACAACTCGACCTTGGGAAACACGACCTCTGAATTTCGCGAGCAAGAGGTATATTGCAACATGATTGTATGCGGATTTCATCCTGTTGGAAATGGTGAACGTTTCTACACAAAGATATTTAATATTAAAAGGATAAATTTACACTACGTTTTAAGTGTTTTTTCTTACGGTCCGATGATATGAATATCATCAGAATCCCATCTCAATCAGAATGTAATTTAGAAACTTCTTTCAGAAACTAAATGAAATTTATTTGTGAGAGGACCTTAGATTGAATCTATTTTGAAGTATTATGTTATTGTATAAGTGACAAAAACACGTGGAGCACTTTGTGCAGCGCTTTGTAAATACATGTATACAGAAAAAGTGCCAAATTAAATGGACTGGATTGGGTTTTAAGGTTTTTAGTCTATGTTCCTTTATCTATGAAAGGTTCTTTCTCTATATATCTCTTCCTAACTTTCCTTTTATTTCTTTATCCAAATGCCATATCCCCTATCTGCACTTGTTTCATTCTCTCTCTAAAACACCACTCTCTCATCTCTCTGTCTCTGTCTCTGTCTTTGTCTCTCTCTCTCTGTCTGTCTCTGTCTCTGTCTCTGTCTCTCTCTCTCTGTCTGTCTCTGTCTGTCTCTCTGTCTCTCTTTTTGTCTGTCTGTCTGTCTGTCTCCCTCTCTCTCTCTCTCTCTCTCTCTCTCTCATAGCTTCGACCGCGGTTTCTCGTGCACCAACGGCATCGTCTATCGGGAAAAAAGCACCTTTCAATATAATTATTAGGCCTAGATTTACATATATTAGATTTATTAGTATTTTTATCCATTCACTCAAACCTCTTACTCCCCCTCTCTCCATCTCTCGCTCTCTCTCTTTCTCTCTCTCTCTCTCTCCCTCCCTCTCCTTCTCTCATCTTCCTTCGTCCGTCTGTCTCTCCAAATGCTTTCTTAGTCCATCCCTCTATCACTCAAACCTTTATCCATCTCTAATCACTTTCTCTTTCTCTCCATTTCTACAAAATGTATATGACTAAATGCTCAGTGTCATAAACGAAACTAACATGACTAATTTAGTGATTTTTTAAATGAATACTATCATTTCAGGAGAAGGGTTACAGTGTTGGAGCATTATGCCTTTGTGCAGTCCTGTTGGTGAGTGCCTCTTGCACTTTAATTGGAACTACAGAAAAGAAAAGTAAGTGAAGCGAAAAGAAGAGAAAATATCAATTAACATTTTGCGAGCTAATTGTGATCAGGGTCCCGTTTACCAAATAGTTGAGCTTGACCTCGATTCAGTGATTGCAAGTCCTTCAATCAATCGGAAACTAAAGCTCCCATCTCCCTAGTAAAAAATGTGATTGGTAACACGTTTCAATCGAGTTTTAATGTTTATTATACATAGGCCGAGAAAGTTCCTGAAGATTATGACTTTCTTGCAGTAAATGTCCTCATGCAGATGTAAGCGTGAACTATCCCTATGGTTTGAGGTTAGCGATCAATTATATTGTCGGCTCGAAGTATTCTCAAACTGTTTCTAATTATAGCAAATTTAAAGCAAAAAGGTTAAGCAAGAGAGAGAGAGAGAGAGAGAGAGAGAGAGAGAGAGAGAGAAAGAGAGAAAGAGAGAGAGAGAGAGAAAATCTCTGTGTACATGTTCCTGCATACGTAATTTTACCCCCTCTCTCTCTCTCTCTGCTCCCTCTCACTCTCGTCTTTTTCTTCTTCTTGTCATTCTTCCACTTCTTCTTCTTCTTCTCCTTCTCATTCTCCTTCTTCTTCTTTCTCTTCATCTTCTTCTTTCTCTTCATCTTCTACTTCATCTTTTTCATCTCCTTCTTCCTCACCTTCTTCATCTTCTTTTTTTCTGTGTTGTTATGGTTGTTGTTGTTATTCCTCCTTTCTCTCTCATCATATATTTCTCTCCGTCCATATATCGATCCCATCCATCCCCATGCAACAACATAACGTTCCGCCTCTTCTCATTTATTGTCAGTCAAGAAGAAAGATAACGAAGAGGAGCAGAACTTCTTGAAGGGATTGCGAATGGTTTTGACTTTCAAACCCTACCTCACACTGATGTTTTCATTCTTGTGTCTGCTCCTATCGGTCATGGTAAGGAACTTTATACTTGTATTTTAGGCGTCATCCGATCATTTTAAAGGGATTCGGTGTCTTTAGTGTCAGATTCTGAAACAATATCCTGGATTTAGCTCATGCTGCAATGATAATTATAAACATTTAGGTTAATCAGGAACCCCATGACTTTTATCGCCTGTCTGATTATTAAGATATATATGATTGGAAATCGAAATTTCAAAAACCGTTTTCCTAACGGTTTTTATAACATTATAGTCTATTGGGGAAAATGAGTATGGTAAAACCAGTCACTCAAAGATTTGTACTTTTTTGAGGCACTTTATGATCATTTTGAAGCGCAATTTTGTTAAGGCTTCAATATTGCACCATAGTACAGACATTGATACCACGTAGGGTCATGCATCTCAGATTTAACATTGTTAAACGATGCCTTTAAACGGGGATCTTTGATTGTTTTTTTTTACCTACGAGGTGCAGAAAGAAAAGCTTGACAAGCAAAGAAGAGGTAATGAAAAGGGTCGT
This sequence comes from Strongylocentrotus droebachiensis, assembly GCA_035222895.1. Classification (NCBI taxonomy): domain Eukaryota; kingdom Metazoa; phylum Echinodermata; class Echinoidea; order Camarodonta; family Strongylocentrotidae; genus Strongylocentrotus; species Strongylocentrotus droebachiensis. Next base: position 24,119 of record JAVYIG010015772.1, on the reverse strand, counting down.
CGAATCAGGCAAATAAATTTAAGACAGCATATTTTTGTAGATGTGTTTCGACCATTATAGCACTACCCCCAGGCGCGGATCTACGGGGGGGGGGGGGGGGGGTAAGGGGGTTTAATCCCCCCCCCCTTGGGCGGCCCCCCCAAAAAAAACCTTCAAGTGCAAATATTGTGAGAAGATATTCAGCTCATCTGGTAACTTAACCAAACACATGATAACTCTGGATATAACTGTGTATTAAACTGTTACTTGATTTAAAAAGACGTTATCATGCACTGCTTTTTATGGTCTCCATTGTGTTAATAGATGCCAGGAAAACATCACTTACGGGGTTCAAATAAACACCCCCAAAAAAATCGGCTGGCCGCTTCGCGGCTCGTGGACGATGCTCCGCATCGTCATTATTTTGGTCACCCCCCCCCCGCTTAGCAAAAAGCTAGATCCGCCCCTGACCCCCTTTTAGCGAACAAGACGAAGTCAGCGAGCACACTTTAATATAAATCTTCTTTACCCCGAAGGCAGTATTAGTATATTGTGAAAATATCATACATAACAGCACTTCGTCATAAATGTAGCACCGTGCAAATTATTTCATGTTATCTTAATCGTGAAACTTAAACAAAATAAGCCTTTGATGTAATTTGGACATTGTGTTAATACTGTTATACGAATCACAGACGGAGGCAGCACCTTCAATCCCTGAAGTTTCCGGCGTCAACGAACCTTATGAATAATGTCTTTTATCAATTATCTGTGCTGTATTTTAGCATCACCAGGAACCCCCTAATACTTTATTGACATTGCTTGTCAGGGCTCACAAGGCATCAAGCTTTGCTCACATTGGAGCCTTTTAGCAGTTTTGTTTAAAATAATTTCATATTCGTTTATGTATATGTTAATGCATACTGATTTTATTATGTATTCAGAACTGAACAAATTAATGAAATCTATAATATCGTCATTTTGACATATAGGTTCGTAATCCTTTTGACTTTAATAAATTACGTTATTATGTTTGAATCTCTAAAAAAATATATCTAAATGACAGCGAAAGCCGGAAATGTTTTTGTTTGTTATAAACCTTTGTCTATCTTTATTTTAATTCTATTCTTCCTTTTTCAACAGACAATCCAGGGAAATTACGCACTGTTCATCAAGTATGCCATGAAAGAAGAAAACTATCAAAACTTTATCATCGTCATCATCGTAAGTGTGTCGTGTCGAAGGTCATGTCTGTACGACCTTTTCCGTGATTTCTATTGGTGGGGAACTGAGCACTGAGCAATTGACTTGATTTGACCAATAAGTTACCAGCAATATATGTACATAATTATATTAACATAAATTAACATATATTTACAAATATGTACACATATTTTTTACATATATATTGACATATATTTTCCTCTCACATGCCTACTGCTTATCGGGTTTTGCGCCTTCTTCCTTATAATACAAGTTCTTTAATTATATTAATGTTCCTACGTATACATTGTATTGTTTGAACAGATGTCAAATATGTTGTCAAATTGAATGGAAGAAAATAAATGTTCATTTGAATTGCATTTAATTGATATTACTCCTTTTAGTATAAAGAGTATGGGTGCTAAAATTTGAAATTTGAAATTGTAGCATCTATTTTATTGCGTGGACATGGAACCCGCGGGATACAGGGTGAGACTAGGGTCGTAAGACTATAAGCCCGTAAAGGCTCGCTAAGACCCTCAGCCGAGTCAACGTGATATACATAGATGTGCTGTGAATGACATTGTTAGCAATATCTCCGTTGGCTATTACTACTTATCGTTTCCTCCATTATTTCCCATTTCAGTTCTTCGGATTCGCCCTTATGCCTCTGTGGCAGTTATTCTTAAAGAAATTCGGAAAGAAAGCCGCGCTCTTTGTTGGAACATTGGTGAGTTTAGCGATGGAATTAATATCTTATTTAAATGATGAGTTATTATTTAGTTTCCTGTGAAAAAGATAAATTGTTTGATATTTTTTTCTTCATCTTCATTTTCAGACTACTGTATTTAATTGGAAAACGATTCTGATAAAAATGCATCACAATGCCCATTATATTGTTGTAGGGGCTAACTATGCAGCATATGTAAATGCGGGAACTATTTTACCCCAGAAAAACGAATATTATCATACAATCTTGTTTATCATGAGGGCTCCATCAAACTCCTTCAAACCATCCTGTACTTCAATTCTTTTAAATTCAACACGTAGCAAGTTATGAAATATTTAACATGTAGCTTCTTAAAATCAGAGTGTACTTTTTTAATGTATGACCTTATTCAAATAGCAATTAAAGAAATCCATTAAAGTTAGAATTACGCTGGACTCCCCCCCCACACACCCACACCAATTAATATCCTTGAATTCTGTCCTCTATTATTATTCCATATTATTATTAGTAGTAGTATTGGTGGTAGAAATAGTAGTAGTAGTAGTAGTAGTAGTAGTAGTACATGTAGTAGTAGTATCATTATGATTATTATTATTATTCCAAACATAGGCAAACATCCCGATGTTCTTTGGACATGCTTTCCTACCACCCGGCAATACATGGGCTCTGTATTTATTCTGTGTGTTAGCTGGGAATGCTGTAGCAGTCGTCATGCTTGTACCATGGTAGGTTACAAACCACTGGATTTTTAATCCAAAATTCAACTTGAAATGTATTGATTAGAATTCAAACACGTAGGATCATTCTCTTTTTTAAAACAAAGAATTGAAAAAGAATTCGTGAAAATGTTTATTTTTATTATTATAATTTTTTTAATTAGTATTATATATTATAATCATTATTATCATTATTAGTGAAGATGGAGTTATACTGGGTGAAGAAGAACATAATTATATCAAAATATTATGTATTTTGATTTCTTTCCTTGAATTTCTTCAAAGATGTATGCCCACAAGTATAACCCACAATTGCGCCAAGAGTGTCAATTTCGAAAGACATGGCGCATTACAAATGTTTACTATTATTTTTCCTTATTATTATTATTACTGTCATTATTATTACCATATTTCTTCTTTCTTTCTTTAGGTCGATGGTTCCCGATGTCATTGACGACTTCGTCATAAAGACAGGGAGCACGTACGAAGCGGTTTTTTATTCGTTTTTCGTCATGTTTACCAAGATGGGAGCCGGCTGTGCACTTGCTGTCTCAACTCTAGCCCTGGGGTAAGTCAGCTCGTTGGAGGAATCGTCCTGCTTCATCTTGGTGAATTGCCGTTCGGTCTACAACCAGTTCGTCTTTTATCCAATTAGTCTACTCCCATTAGGTCTACACCCAGCCCTCTACTATCCACAGGGTTTAATAATCATTTCGTCTATTTATCATTTGGTACAATGACCAATTAGTCTACTACCATTAGGTTTATTGTTCATTTAGTTTAAGGATCAGTTAGTCTAATTCCCAGTTTGTCTAATGCCAATTTCGTCTACCACCCATAAGGTCTAATAATCATTTGATGATTATTATTAATTATGATTAAACCATTATTAGACCGACTAGAAATTAGATTAAACATGGAGTTACTAAAGTAACTCCATGGACTAAATGAGCAATATACTATTTGGGGAGTACACAAGCTGGTTGTATAGACCAAATGGATAAACCTTCACACTGATCCTAACAGTGGCGTAGCGTGCGTCCATCAATCGAGGGGGGGGGGGGGGAGCGCTGGATCGATGGGGGGGGGTGTAGAATATGAATTTTATTTTCGTCGATTTCCCCTGCTTGGGGTAAGGTTTAAACGGAACGATGAGTAATTACAGACGAATCAAATGGAAGACTAATATGAATAAAATTTGGTTGATAATTGTTTTACCTGACTGCTAAGAAAGTATGTAACTGTTTATATCCTTGTAAGTTTGTAAGTAAGCAACCATTGGGCTGGCGGATTTAAGTCCTCTCTAAAGGACTTGGTGTAGGAGGATTCATGGCTTACCACAGGGCACGAGCGTATTGACTTGGGTTTTGAACCCTGCACCGCGAGGCCACTGCGAGGCCACTGCTCTACCACTGAGCCACTTTCTCACAACAGCGCCAGGAAGTAGGATCGATGGAAGTAGCATCATTTGGACGCAGAACCAAGAGACACAGAACCACAGGAACCTTTACCATTGTGACGATAGACCAATGACATTTTAGTTAAAATATATTATCTGTTTTACATTTTGTAATTTCCTGTTTGTACTTATTGGTGATTGGTTGTTTATTTCACTTTGAAGGGCATCTGGCTATGAATCAGGGGCGTGTGTTCAACCCGAATCTGTCCAGTTAACTCTCCGTGTCCTCGTCTCAGCCGTCCCTATGGGCTGCACCGTCGTGGGTCTCACCACCCTATCATTCTACCCCATCACAGAAGAACAGAGGAAAAAGAATAAGACAATCCTAGAAATCTGGAGGTAAACAAACCATTCTTTCTTTAATTCTTAAATGTCACTATAGTCGGGGGATTTTAGGGCAATATATATTGGCAGTTTTGTGCAGCTTGTTCTAAAAGCACCGAATTTAGCCCAGGGGGGCGTTTCACAAAGCCTTTTTTCAATGACAAATGACAAAAATCAATGACAAACCTGCTGATAACCAATCACAAGCAAGGATTTCAGTAGCTTATAACATAGACTGTCATTTGTCACTGACGACAAGTTTTGTGAAACGGGTACCAGATGTTGACCATATCATACATTTTGATTTTTGAGGGCCGCCGCCGTTTTGGTCAAATCCAAAATGGCCGTCAGATGAGCATCCATGAAATCGAGTCCTGTTAATATTAGCATGAATTGATGTATAGGTTAGTTTACAGACATACACCCTTGTCAGTCGTTGTGCGTAATAGTGTCTGCACTATTAGACCAATATGGGCTCTGTACTTAAGCCGAGCCAGAGACTGGCATATCTAGGATCTGCTCAAGGCCTTGGGAATTGTGGTGAAATGTCAAATCAGAGTCAGTGCTTGTCGATCATTAGATTTCATTTTTTATTTTGATTTGATTTTCTTCGGCATTCATATAAGTACTATACTATACTGGAAGAAGTTCATAGTTTTTTTTGATAACGATAGTGATATAAAATACAGTTAGCACTTTTCTGACAGTGAATCATAAAAAGCAAATAATTTATATAACAATTGTTTTTCTTCAAGAACGAAATGATAAACTGTCATAAATACTTAATTTCATCAAACATTATACAATTATTTGCGGAAGGACTGTTATTGTAAGCAGATTGCTTGAAAATGTGACAGCTACAGATAAAACCCAAGAAATAGATTAATAGATTATGTATAGGTCGTTCCTCTCGAATCTACCATAAGTCAAAATTCGTCAATATTCCTTTTCTAGGCGTGTTGTAAGATGACTCGTGTTTCAATGAGCAGGTTTCCTGATAGCTACATGTATACCCTGAACCATAATCATGCAGATCGTAAATAAATTGTAATGGTTTTTCATTAATAATGCATGCATCAGGAGCTATAGTATACAAATATACACTGTCTTGAGAGGTTCTGGTTAAAACTATGCGCAAGAGGTGACTCCAATAGTACTATTTGCTGAGGGGCGCAGCCCCGAAGCAAATGGTACTTTTGGAGTCACCGAGGCCCATAGTTTTAACCAGTACCTCGAATATAAGGCATGGTATATTTGTTTTATATCCTGCATCAAAAATGTATTTCATTTAAAAAAAAAAAAATTAGAACAAAAAAAATGTCAATTTTTATCTAAAAAGATTCAATTCAACAACAAAAAATCACATTTCTTTTCAACTCCCAAATAGTACTCCCAAATAGTACTCTCATATAGTACTTTCTTAAAATAGTTCAAATATTTCTGGTCATGTGACGAGCTCTCAACCAATCAAAAGCCAACAACTTTTTGATGCAGGATATAATATCAGCTATGTGAAATTCCCAAAGATTCAGATACTAATTTCAAGATTAATAGTGATTTAGTTTGTCGACATTGTGTATATAAAGAAGATGAAAATGCTAAAACTGAAGTCCGCTTTTTTATACTAAGCATTATGGTACAGCAACCTCTACCTTTGATTATATCCGTCATGAATTTTAAAATATCTTCACATTACTTTTGTCTTACCAGGGATGACAAAGACGAGAGACGACGAACCACGGTACTACGATCGAAGGAAGCTCGAGATCGTACTCGCTCTGTCCGAACATACTCGACCACCGTCGTCATGTAACGTCGCGACGTCACAATGTCGAGTTCAATGACCACCGTGGCATTCTGACAAAAATATGGACTCTATTTCTATATTAGAATAGTCATTACGTCCGTTAAATAATATTGTACTATGCGCAGAAAGAAAGGTATTGGTGTATCCAGCAAGTAGGCCTGGGGAAATAATTTCATACCCTACCCCAATTTGTTCGTCTATACTAACAACAATATACAAATGAAATAAAGTTATTATAAGCAGTGGGTGCCTCAGATTTTATTTTTTGGGAGAGGCCTAGCTACAGAAGTCCGATTGCAATACACATGAACTACAGTTGTACTTAGTAAATCAAACTCATTTTGTTATCGTCATTGCAACATTATCGAACACAAATTGTATTACAATGAACAGTTAATATTGAAAAACATGGTTTTATAGAAAAAGATTTCTACAGAGGTGAAAGCAAATTTCAGACGAATAATGTCTACTAAACCCCTCTTTTTTTAAAATCTGAATCGCAGTTTGCCATTATTAAACTGCCCTTTTCGTGATTTTTCTTATTTCTCAATTCATAACTGATGCATGTTGGTATTAAATGTATCGCTTCTGTGAGTTGAAGTTACTTATACAATGTATTCATTATTATCATAAATGAATTAAAGGAAACGTTGATATGTATTTGGTTTTTAAATTTCGAAATGTCATTCAAAACCGTCAACGTCTATTGTATTTATAACAAATTTCATTGTGTAAATATTTTATAATAGAAAATGTAAATACTTAATAAAGATTGTAGAAATTTCTGAAATCGACGTATAAGATAGCATGCGACGAAATGAAATAAGCATACGTAAATATGGTAAAGGACAAATTTTATTTTATACATGTATTAATCTTCTTCTTTTTTCTAGAAAATGCTCTAATTTTATCCCGAGATTAATTTATTAATATATATGTACCAAAATTTACTAAATGAAAATATATATGTTAACGGAACTTGTGTTCATACTTTTTTTAATAAATGTTCTTTTGCCGACTAAAAGCTTGCAAGAGTGTTTCCCGGCATAGCAACAACCAATTTATAATAATAATAATAATAATAATGGGTTCTTGTATAGCGCTCATGTCAGTCGGATTTGACCCTCCTGGCGCTCCCGATTATTACCCTGGCTTTAGCACGGCTGCCATACGGCGCTCTAGCATTTCAAGGAATGAATTCCTACCAGGTTCCCATTCACCTGGGTGGAGTGTGGCAAATGTAGATCAATGTCTTGCCAAAGGACATCAATGCGGCGGCGGGACTCGAACCGCTGACCTTATGATCGACAAAGAGATGCCATTGTGAACAGCAGGTGAATCAAATAGTTGGTAACCAAGGGTCCTTGAGAAAGACATTCATATATTGAAATCCATGAGTAAACAGGTCTATTGAGATGATCTACATTAACTTCATATCAGAAACATTCTATGCAAAGAATATTTAATAAATAGGCGAATGTATAAATGATTCGTTTGATATCTTTTAAATAATTTATCGTTGCAGGAACCGAGGGGGAGGAGAGAGAGAGAGGCAGATAAAGACAGAGACAGATACAGAGACAAATGACAGAGACAGAGAGGGGCAGACAAAGAGAGAGAGAGAGAGAGATAGAGAGAGAGAGACACACACACACACACACACACACACAGAAAGAGAGAGAGAGAGAGAGAGAGGGGGTATACAGACAGAGAGGTAGAAGGGGGGGGGGGGTGAGAGAGCCATAAGAGAAGGGGTTAGACAGACAAACAAAATTGGTGTCTACCAGGATTTGTTTTCGATCAAGTGAATTTGAATTTGTATAAATGATAAACAATAATTACGACAGGAGCCCAAATAAAACTATATATGAATGAAGTTATGAAAAGTGCTTCACTAAAAAGGGAATAAGTACCAGCTTAATTTGTCAATGCATGTAGCGTCGAATAAAATGTTTCTGTAATAGACTTTGAGGGCATGATAAAAACCTCTTTGACTGGGGCCGGGGTCCCCGTATACATAAATATTACAATCAGTGGGCAGGTGTAGAGGACATTTTATCACTGCTTCAGAAAAAAATCGAAATAGAAAGACTATTTGAGCTTCATTTTCCTTGTCACCTTTGTACCTCTTTCTATATTTGATGAGCGTCTTGTTCGACTACTGATAAGCTCCCTCTACGGTGCGATAATATTCATATCAAAAGATTACTTACAAGCCGTGGTAATCATGCGTATCGGGTAGCGCATATTTTTTTTACACAACTGTTTAGCCACTTCAGTCAAATATACTGTGCAAACGACTAGAGACAGAGTCTAGCATTACCCTTCGCAGTTTTGTTGGATTGCTGGAGCTGTACATGACTGTGTACATACTCGTTATTTGTTTCGGGTTAAATCTATCCTCTTCTCTTTCATTATGTATTTCTGTGTTCTCCTTCAATCTATCCTCTTCTCTTTTGTCATGTATTTCTATTTTTCTCTTCAATCTATCCTTTTTCTCCTTCGTTATATATTTCTTTGTTTTTCCTCCAATCTATCCCCATGCAAAGTTCTCCCTCGTTATGTATTTCTTTTGTTCTCCTTTATTCTAAACCTCTTCTCTTTTGTTTTATGTATTTCTTTGTTTTTCCTTCAATCTATCATTTTCTCCTTCGTCATCTATTTCTTTAATTGTTTTAATCTGATAGATTCCCTTTCTCCTTCTTTATTGTATTTCCCTGTTTTTCCTTAGTCTAGATCTATGATCCTCTTAGCTCTTGAATTATGTATTTCTATGTTCTTCCTTTGACTTATCCTCTTCTCTTTCCTTATGTATTTCATTCTTTTTCCTTCTCCATATCCTCTCCACTATCCTTGTTTTCCCCCTTTCTATCATCTTCCCTTCCCTGGGTGTACAGTGGTGTACGTGCTTAAACATAGTGCGCTGACGACATAGACTCTTTCACCAGAGCACTTCTTGGAATTTTTTCGCGAAAATGGCTAAACAGTTGTGTAAAAAAAATATGCGCTATCGGGTACGCATACTAACTTCTACTTTACCTACCAGATGAGATTAGTGTGTTCGACTGCAAAATACGAGAAGGACGATTTCTTAGAAGAAAATAACTTAAGTTATACTTGAGTATAAGAAAAAGAAAAGGGCTATTATAATGTCGGAGAATGGTAGAGAAGAATTGACCTTTCATATTGCTGATTACGTCGTCTGGTCTTTGATTCTCGCGTCGTCTATCGGCATCGGGATCTACTATGCATGCACCGGTGGTCGACAACGAAGCACCGAAGAATTCCTGGTGGGCAACCGCGAAATGAACCCGATTCCCGTCGCGATGTCACTTGCTGTGAGTTTCATCTCGGCGGTGACGTTCCTAGGCACGACTGCTGAGGCGTACTCCAACGGAGTTATGATCTGGCTCCTTACAATCGCTGTCACCGTCGCCTGCATAATCGGTGGTGTTTTCTTTCTCCCTGTGTTTCATCGCTTGAAACTTACCAGTGTCAACGAGGTGAGTATTGACATGATTAAAACTCCTCAACTTATCCCTTGAACACCCTAGTTAGTCTACATTTGAGTTAAATGGAAGGTTGATTTATACGAAAATTTTACTTTAAACAAAACAATCCTTATGGGCCTAAGTTGCTTAAAGTAGCTGTGCGTAGATTTACAAAAAACTAAATTTATTTTGCAAAGGTGAAACTGTGATTGGACAATTTTATAAAAATTCAATGCTTGGAAACATTCGGAGTAATGATTATTATCAATTAAAAAACGCTTAATTATAGCACCGACATAGCACCTAAAGAGTTCTCCGAACGCTGCTGAGATGTGTGACGTCACACGTTGAACATGAGTTGCATCTTAAGCCCCAGTCCCATATAAAGCCGGACCAGCACGGACGAGCACGGACCACTCCGGACCATCCCGGACCATGGTCTAGGGTGATCCGGGATGGTCCGGGATGTTTTGTTCAAAAAATCGCAACCGCCGACCGTCTCCCCGGACCCAACACGGTACCACTACGGACCGCCCCGGACCGTCCGGGCGTAGCCCCGGCAGCAGTACAGATCATTCCAGACCCAGCACGGAGCCGCCACGGACCGTCCCGGACCACCCCGGTGCCAACACGGTGCCAACACGGATGACACCGGACCATCCCGGTGCCAACACGTGCTGGTCCAGGGTGATCCGTGTCGCCACCGTGCTGGGTCCGGGATCATCCGTAGGGGCACCGGGGCATCCGGGGTCAATAACTCACTCCCGGACTGCCACGGATCAACACGGACCGCCCCGGCGCCACTACGGATGACTCCGGACCCAGCACGGTGGCTACACGGATCACCCCGGATCAAACTATTGTCCCGGACCGTCCCGGACCACCCCGGCAGTTTTTGACCGTCAAAAACATCCGGGGTCGACTCCCGGACCGCCCAGGACCATCCAGGACCATCCAGGACCATCCAGGACCATCCAGGACTGTAGCTTTAAGCTACAGTCCCATATACGTCCCGGACCGTCCCGGACCATCCCGGACCCCATCCGGGGTGATCCGGGATTCGGTCCGTGTTGACACCGTGTTGGCACCGGTGTGGTCCTGGATGGTCCTGGATGGTCCTGGATGGTCCTGGGCGGTCCGGGAGTCGACCCTGGATGTTTTTGACGGTCAAAAACTGCCGGGGTGGTCCGGGACGGTCCGGGACAATAGTTTGATCCGGGGTGATCCGTGTAGCCACCGTGCTGGGTCCGGGGTCATCCGAAGTGGCGCCGGGGCGGTCCGTGTTGATCCGTGGCAGTCCGGGAGTGAGTTATTGACCGCCCAGGACCATCCAGGACCATCCAGGACCATCCAGGACTACCCCGGTGCCAACACGGTGTCAACACGGACCGAATCCCGGATCACCCCGGATGGGGTCCGGGATGGTCCGGGACGGTCCGGGACGTATATGGGACTGTAGCTTTTAAAGCATCACACTTTTTTGAACAAAACATCCCGGACGATCCCGGATCACCCCAGACCATGGTCCGGGATGGTCCGGAGTGGTCCGTGCTCGTCCGTGCTGGTCCGGCTTTATATGGGACTGGGGCTTTACACAATTTTCAGTGCCTCTTTTGTCATCTTCTCTTCAGTAATTTATTTTACTCCACTACCGTCAGGCTAAATGTTTAATCTTTTGCCTCACCCTAAACCCCGCGCATCGCATTATTTTGATGAAAAATGCAGCGATAAAAAATATGAAAGAATCCAACGCTTGCAAACAAAATAAGACCCCATTGTATATTCAGCTGCACACACCGCGGTATGTTCGGCGTTTCAAGAGGGAACAAATGCCGCCAATGCTATTTAAAAGTGTGGTTTCTTTGATTGTTCATTAACCCCGTCCTGAGGTTTTACAAACACAATAATTTAGTTATCAGAATCGGTTTTATATCCCTTTTTGAATGGTGTAAAATGCCACAACATTTATATACACTAAGCTCATTGTAATTGGGAAATAAAAGTATTGCAATCATGTTACTTCTCATATGGAAACGTTTGCTTTGATTTGTCTCATAAAAGAAGTTAACAAAAAACTGACTCTCACACGGTGTTGAGTGCTTAGTGGTCACGGTCCACTGTTCATCGGGCAGGCAGTTCTATTATGTGAATGGGTAAATTAACTATTACGAAAGGAGGAGACACATTACACACATTGTACTATATAGGGACACACATTGTTTTTATTGTGCAGAACATACTCTTTTATTGACTTACTTATTGAATGAAGCTAGAAAACCAAAATGCATTTTGTATTCTAACAATTGGCGTACAAAGAATAATAACAGGTGAATGAAATACATAAACACCCCCAAACACCTGGGAAGGAAGCATTCGTACATTTGAATACATATAGTTGATAAACAACTCCGCATGAAACTATAAAACCGAAATGTAATAAATTTGCGTTCTGGCAATTGGATTACAAAGAATGATATAGCAGGTGAATGAAATGCTTTAACAACACAAACACCTCGGAAAGAAGCATCCATACATTTGAATAAATTAGTTGATAAAAGACTCCGCATGTGGACGTTTGGTGGAGCAGAAAGCAGTGGATTCTTAACAACACGAACCCATTTAACAAAATGTCGGAACGTAAATTAAATTTGGCGCGGTTGGAAAATGCATCTTTCTACCCTGCGACTTTAATGGTACGATCCAGTATATTAAAACAGTAAAATGGCTCTTATTTTAAAATTAATCATTAAATAAAACCCAAAACTTCAGTGATCTCCGACAAAATATATTATATCTGACTAATAATTAAAAAAAGATGTATAAACATTGTGAAAGTGTAGCATTTTACGATAAAAGACACCGATTTAGCGAAAATGACGTCATTAGAACCTGTTTATGTGCGCTTGCATCAGGGAATTCAAGGTCAAAAGGTCAATTCAGACGCTGATAAGTTATTGGTCAAGCCTTTTTGTTTCCTTTTTTCCGACAAAATTATACAATCGATCAAAACAAGTTTAATACCAAAAGAAAGCTTACGATTAGTATTTTAATTAACCGCTTGCCCCAAAGTCGCTTGACCACGGTGAAACGAGTGAGAGCTTGCGAGAGCGGCCAAAGTGTGATTGAAACTCGCTATTTGCTCTTCTCCAACGCAAAAAAAGACGACATTGTGCTGGATAAATACATTTTTTCCGACAAAAGTACAGAAAATTTGCAAATGGTCTTTTTATATTATACTTTATGGAATGTTACCCGAGTGACTTCCGGGCGCCCCAATGCTGGAAAGAAACGCACTTTTTCATGGAAAAATGCTTATTTGTTCTATGCACGCAAGTCAGATTGAGCGGATGATACAACGTTTCCATATGTATGGGATGTCATCTGCTTGGGCAGGATTGGTTCATAATGTGACGTCATTAAAACATCTTTATTTTCTGGCGAATCTCTCGTATATCCTAGATGCTAGGGAGGTGGTTTTATTTGTATTTTTGTAGATCATTCGATATGTTGTTGACCTAAAACTTACCAGTTTCTAGAAAAACGTTATTTGCCAAATTTGTGATTTTCTTTAAACAGCACTTTTAAATTGAATTGAATTGAATATAAATACAGCCCCGGCATAGCACCTGAAGAGCTCTCCAAACGCTGATGAAATGTGTGACATCACAGGTTGGGCATGATTTGCAGTAGCACAAAAGCTCGGATGTGTGTAAATCTGTCGAAATTTTTAAGTGAAATGATGATTGGATTTTAATAAACTGATCGTCCATCGTCAAAAACTGTTGAGGTATAGCAAGACATAACCTGATTTATTATTAGATGTCTTTCCCTTTCCCTCTAGTATTTGGAGCTTCGTTTTAACCGAGCTTGCCGTCTGCTAGGGTCTGCCATTGTCATCTTCAATATGGTGAGTATGGGTTTTCTCGCAATATGAGTTGCCAAGTGATTTTGGACTCTGTATGTATGATGATCATTATGTCCCTCTCAGATTCTGCTCATGACTGTACTACATGTTTAATTACAGTATGCAATTTATAAGGTATATATGCTCAATCAGTTTCGAAGTAAATCCTTCAATAGTCATTCAATTTGGATGATTTTCAAAAGCCATTTTATGTTTTATGTCAATTGGCAATACAGAAACCAAGAAAAAGTCATTAGAAATATCAAGATGTGTCTTTCTTAGTTCAGCCTTTAACGCATATCTATTCATGCCTTGATCTTTCCCTTCCGCTTTTTTTTTTGTCAACACTATTTTATTTCATCAGTTTGTTGATTTTGTATATATATTGTAATCGAACTCTAGTAGCAATGTTGTTAAAGTGATATAAAGTTATAAAATGCCTCGTACAGTGAGGAAAAGATAGTTTCCGAAACTCGTTGGAAGCGCATAAAGACTATGCGCTCTACAAGAACGGACTATTATTATTAATATTATCATAAAAAAAAAGAGAGAGAAGAAGAACAAAAGATCTGTCCCCCTTACTACTCTGCAGGCACAGACTCTAACTTGACACTTTATCACATATTTCGAAAGCCTTGATCAGAGCCTAGACATGTCAGTCAATAGTTCAATGGTTCAAATTTATTTCCACTTTCTCATATTACATATACATGTAACTATAATCAAAACAAAGCAGTGCATTACCCAAATCGGTTCAATAATAATGTTGCAAATATTAAATGATGTACATGCTTCTTTAGTGAACATATACATGTAGATTGCATCATTATATATACAAGAATTGTAGAAAATATACCATTCTTAATTACATCATAATTTGAGAAAAAATGGCGAAGCCGAGGGGGTGATAGAAGGGCCGGTATAAACACCACCGAGGGAGTGATTATTTCCACCACAGAGCAATCCATATTTGTTTTTATATACCTCAACCTAAATTTCATTGATTCATGAACAGGTCTAGAAAAGAAATCCAATGTCAAGAGTCTATTTAACATATATACAGTCCTTTGAAGTTCACAAGTTTCAAATATCCAACGCTAAAAGAAATCCAACATGCGGAAATCCAATCTATATAGCCTAGGTACTGCAGTATATAGTGTAGTGCAGTTACTGCGGCTCAGCGTAAGTTGCACGACGTGAGCGCCTTGGCACCGCTGGAGTTACCCGCTAGAGGGAAATTGAAATCATGTACGCTCTGTAAGTGCAAAAGTCGCGGAGGGGTTAGGCGTACTATCACATGGTTTTGGCGTTCTATCATTTGACCTTAGGTCAATTGATAGTGTAGCCAAAAACGCCAAAACCCTCTGACGCAATGATAGATCGAAATGCGCCTTGTCATGTGGTATAGTTTTGACCAATCGGTGGATAAGAATCTATGTATGAGGTATGTAATACCGACCATCTCTTTAGATTTAGTTCAGTAAGTTTAGTTTAGTCTAGTTCAGTTTAGTTAATATGTATTTCACATTCACATTCATTACACAAACCATAAACAATAAGCAATGAGAATGAAAAAAAAAAAAGGATTATTTCAATAGGTACCAAAATGAATACAAATATACAATCATATCGAGCCATGGAAATAATAATAGAGTCGAAATAGCGTGTGGAGATATAAATATATTTGCATGGTATTTAAACTGAAATTAGACAAACATATCTGCGGTGGAATACATGTATGAGGGCATCTAGTGAAGAGCCAGGCTTTTAAATGGAAGATTTAAATTTAAATAAGAGCAGTCTATTGTGCGTGATGATTATATTCAATTTATAAAAAAATAAGACAAAATTGTAGAGAAACAAAATATAGAGATGTCAACATGATATACACGCGTTCATGCAGAAGCTCGTGTTTGTGATGATGAAATACGAAGTACGCTTATCATGGACACCATCTCATTAATGGTGATGAATTGTATTGTAAACACAATTGCGATAAGGAAACTTATAAGAATGACTAGGGGATTTTAAGAGGGGCAGAACTCTTGGGACTCTGAACAGTTTTATGATTTTTCCCCCTTTTTTTCGGGGGGGGGGGGGGCTAAGTCATTTGTAAGTTGTAACTCGTGATACATGTATATGTGCTTAGCATACAATACATCACACATATTGGAAACGATTTGTATCTATATTATGTGTACATAGTGGTTAAAGATAAACTTAAGTTCTGTGGTGTTTTTTAATGCTAAGGCCGAATTAGTATCAGCTTAAAACCGATACTTGTGAACTGTTTCATCAAATCTATTTTAAGGCTAAAATCGATTTTATTTATTACATGAAACAGCTCCTAAAATCGAAATCAAAGTTTAAGATCGATTTAAGTGAAACACCCCCTGGTAGATATAACAAGGAAACTCTCACAGAATCCAACGAAACTTACACTGAATGTTCAAGATTACAAATAAATGCAATGTGCTAAACAATTTTGGTAGAAAATGAATAGTGGCTGAGTGATGAGCATAGAAAGATAAGGAAATCCGGGTAAGTAGACCGGACACAATGTGCCTTACACAGGTCACAATGTGCAAATGGGTGTTGTGGGTTTTATCGTAGATGATGCCCAGTAAATTTGTGTACATGTGTTTTGATTTCACTGGTTCAAACAAGTGAAACAACCAACATGCAGGATAAGCAATCCAGAATACGAGTCCCATACCAGAGCTCGAAATTAGCTTTCAGTATACATAGTCATTTTTTAAAGGGATTGGTACCTTTTTTTCCAATTAAAATCTCTCAAAATACGATTTCCATACCAGAGCTCAAGATTAACGTTAGATATCCTGAACATGGTGTAAAGGTTGCATTTAAGTTTTTATGATGTATACAAATGATAAATGTATTCGGTTAGGACTCAAAGGTAAATTGAACTCTGTATTTTTTATACGGGTAAATAAAGCCGTATTCACATAGGAGAGACCAAGATCAGATCGACAACGTTTACCTGTAAAATACTAATCGACTTTGGTTCGGACTACGGAGTCAGTCTTGTGATTTAATCTCACATAGTCTCATCAATAAGACCGACTCCAGACATGCAGCAGACCCAACAAAATATACATTACACATTTGTTTTTGGAGGTGGGGGGGGGGGGGGGGCGGCGGGGGGGTTATAATTATGATAGATTTCATACAATGGATTTTTTTTCTTTCTTCTTAATAGGTTTCCAGCTTATATATCCAAGGTTGATTGTTCTTGTATGATTTATGCATTAAAGGGGATCAATAAAGAATATTGAAAAACAAAAACCCGTGGCGGTGTCGAGGTATAGTGGTTCGTTCACTTGACTCTCAGGCCGAGGGTTGGAGGATCGAATCCCAGCCCAGCATTTTCGTTATTTGGCGAGAAATTAATCTTTATTTGCCACTCTCCACCCAGGTGTAAATCCTGGCAATTGCTGGGGTAATAATTAATATTCTCCATATTTAAGAATACCCCCAAATGGTCTGACTTTGAAAGTACTCGTACCACACTAAGAATAGAATTAATATCATTATGTATTGAACATAAACATTAAACAGTTGTCTTGCAATAATATTGAAATGATTATCTTCCTGTTTAACTTTTCAGTATGTTGCTGTTGCATTCTACACATGCTATACAGGTTCGAATCGCTTAACGAGATTTTCACGATCATACTGGAATGCTAACTAGATTATGACAGTCAGTATGGCATACGAAGTATTTCATCATCTGTTTAACCCTGCTGCTTACTTCCCGTATGTTCATCTAACTTTCCATTTTTTTACCATTTTGTGTTTTTATAAATCCTAGTTCGTCTACATGGGGGTTGTACTCTATGGCCCAGCCTTGGAACTCAATCAAGGTAGGTCATATTAAATAGAGCAATTAAACAATATTATGTTATACCACTTTCAGGACTTTGATGTCCAGTGTCGTAACCACGGGGGGGGGGGGGTGGTGCCGCCCCCCCTTCGAAGTTTTAATAGGAGAGAAGTTGAGAAGAGGAGAGATAACTAAAAGAGGAGGGGAACATTTTCTTTATCCCGAATTTCATATGTCTACTTGCTATCCTCATATGTCGAAATCATGTGACCCCCCCCCCTCCCCCCCAATCGAGAAACATATTTACATGATTAACACATCAACTATAGTTCATTGTTTTAAAGCTAAGCAAACATACAGTATATGCAATCATGGCAAACTCGTGCAGTATAAACCGAAGTTATAAAGCAGGGCTCACACTTAGCCGAGTCGGATCCTCGAGTTGTGGCGAGCTGGCTCGATCTTATGGCAAGCCGTTTTATCATTAAAACATATTTCTTGATATCAAGAAATAATTTTACGATGTAAAGCAGTGGTAATTCTTGATATCAAGAATTGAATTCGTGATATCAAGAAATATGTTTTAATGATAAAACTGCTTGTCATAAGATCGAGCTAGCTCGCCACAACTCGAGGCTCCAACTCGGCTAAGTGGGAGCCCTGCTTAGGGTTTACGGTTTACGCTTGTGCAGCAACCGCGTATTTGAAATAGATACATGTATATTCATACTTTGAATAAGAACAGCATGCCATGTACATAAGCGGAAGAAAGAGAAGCAAAGATATTTCCCCATGAATAGGCTTTCACATATTTCCATGATATTTCTATAAGAACTTTCATCTTCATATTCATACGTGTTGTTTTTCTCCCCATGTTGGATAACCTTTAACCTCGAGTGAACCTAGGGCGGACCAAAATGTTTTGCAAATAGGGAATATTTCTGACAAGCAGAGAAAAAAAATGAAAACACCGGATTCAAATTGTTCAGGTACCGTTTGGAATGAAATATAGGTAACAAGGGGCTAATATTTATTTTACCGTACTTTATTCTAATTGATTTTAAAAGGGAAGAACGAACTGGCTGTGACCCCGTTCCCCTTCTGAACCCCCAACTGGCAGTGACTGGTTCCGCGTCGTATCTCCATCCTTGAACCAATCAAAAATCATACCATCTGTTTCGACAAATCATTTCAAGAAAAAAAATGTAATTGACAGGTTCAAATACATGAATAAAAAGTATGTACACAAAAATATGAAGTGATAACACATTTCTGACGTCCCCGATATTCATCATTTTTATGTCCATCTGTTCTCTCTTTTTGTATGTTTTTACACTTTATTTAGTGGCAGGATTAAACGTATGGGTGTCTGTACTGACGATCGGGATAGCGTGCACTTTCTATACCACCATTGTAAGTATTTTTATTTTGGTAAAGAAAGACAAAATCGTTCATTTTATCAAACTAAATTATTTTTTTAAAGACAATGCATTTTTTTTTAAGACGATGCATTTTATTTCATGTGAACACTTGTAAAAACCTACAGAGTTTGAGGGTATTATCATCGTTGGTTTAATCTTTAAATACTGTATTATTTTGCTTCAGAGTTACCAAAGATGAATATTCTTAATTTGCCCCTAGATTTTGATGGATACGAATTTCGTCCTCTTTTTCCATGCATCTCTCTCCCTACCCCCCCCCCCCCCCTCCCCCTCTTTTCCTCCCCAGCTTGATTTGACCTTTTAAAGTTTAAATGGTGGTTCGGGATTTCTGATGGAAACAAACAAACATGAAATACGAACATTCAAAGGCATTCCATAAAACAGGTGGACATATTTCTTCCTCTCTGGGGCATTAATGGAACCAACGAATATAAAGGTATTTGTATTCATATTTTAAAAGTTTCGTAAAGTACAGCATTTCTAGGATGCATATGAAATGCAATTTGGCCCTAACAAGTGTCCACGTTATTGTTATGCGATTGTGAGATACTCGGTAAAAACAGTATACATCACTGTACATAATTATGAAGAATATCATTACGTCACTGTCCTTTTGTTAATGACTATTATATTTTACTGCTAACTTCTCCTCCTCCCTCTGTTCGTCTTGAATCCTTTTTCTTCTTCTTTTTTCCCCCTATTTTTCTTCTTCTTCCTCTTTTCTTCTTTTTCTTTTTCTTCTTCCCCTTCCTCCTTATCCTCCCCTCTTCCCCTCCTTTCCCTCGCCCACTCCGTCCCCCCGCCTCCTCCTCATCTCATTTCTCCTTCTCTTTCTCCTCCTCCTATGACCATCAAGAACCCTCGTTTGTCTAAAGCAAGAATGTCTACGTTTACCGAAGCATACTAACATTAAAATCATTAATAATTCTTTTGTAATCCTCTTTCCAGGGCGGATTAAAAGCTGTCATCTGGACGGACGTCTTCCAGATGTGTATCATGGTTTCTGGTCTCCTAGCCGTCATCATCAAGGGATCCATCGACCTCGGTGGTTTCTCCAACGTTCTCCGTATCGTAGGCGAAGGAAACAGACTAAACCTCTTCGAGTTAGTATCTAGTTGATTTCCATTAAAATATAACATTCTCATGTTTGTCATTTTTACTGATGGATAGTCATGGGTGTTCCAAGACCTTTCGTACGAGGGTTGTGACCCCCTGGTATAACCAACTAAAGTGAATTATGTTCAATGATTTGGCATGCTCCCCTTTCTGTGAAAAGAATCTGAAACATCAAACAATATACGCTATAAAACTACAAAAAACCCAAAACCTGCTCAATCTATACAAACTGTAACAGTGCGGTTTTTCAAACAAAAAGATGAAACTATGGTGCAAAATTATACAACTTGTAGTAACCTCTATATTCTTTCTTTGCTCCCTTCCTCATGATTCTCTCTTCCGCCTCCCCTCTCCCCCACTCATCTCTCTCTCTCTCTCCCCTCCTCCTCGTTCTACATCTCTTTAGGATGAGCACTGATGTGACAGTTCGTCATACTTTCTGGGGACTCACCATCGGAGCATCGTTCATGTTTCTCTCCATCTTTGGAATCAATCAAGCTCAAGTTCAACGTTATCTCTCCTGTAGTACAACCAAGATGGCACGCATGTAAGCCCCCCCCCCCCATCCCCTGCTCCTCCGCTACCCCTCAACCACATACTTCCCTCCACTCCCCATCCCCTTACGCCGCCAGCGTCTTTTTTTTCCCGTAACCTAACCATCCTACCCTGCATATTTATATTTGAATATTTGCGTTGGTACGGTGTGGTGGAGATCAAAATTAAATCGGTCAGATTCTGGATTACACCAGTATATCGCAATGATTATATACAAGCTACGACCTGGGTAGTCATTCGTTCATGGTAAGCCTCCCGATTGTGTCGCAATGTCATTTTTTTAAAGTAAACTTAGCTTTGACTAGTAATTTTTGTATTAAATCTCATATTTTATAAATTATCGCATCAGATTCTGTGTGCGTGCGTATCATGAATATGACTGCGCATGACGTATAGGTTCCTATTGAGCCAATCAAAATAATGCAGTGGTAAAAGATGCGCCCCCGCCACTTCCCCTGGGGTGGTCACTGTTTACTGGTTGATATGGTTTTTCAAAAATGTTTCAAGTTAAACAAAATCATTGTTATACATCGTGTTTGACACTTCAGATTCAAGACGTCTGCAATGAAAAAAGTCCACCAAAAAGTTTTGTATGCCAACAAATTCTTTGAATATCCTTTTGTAGGAGCATAAAAGCTCATTAAATTGTGTTTTAGATCGTTAAGAACTGTTGCTCATATTAAGACTTCTAAATAACTATGTTTTCGCAGAACAAAAGTTAGAACAAAATTCTAAATTGTATTCGTAGCGAACTCGTATATCCCCTCGTATCTGCATCGGATGTCCATGTTTCAGGTGTATAGAAGTTCTGTCCTGCAGGAACACAATATTGTATCTATTTCATCCAGATCTCTCGCGATTGCTGCGGTACTGATGGTGGTGATAATAAGCAGTGCCGTGACTGCCGGCCTGGTGATGTATGCATACTACGCGGACTGCGACCCGATGTCTACAGGTGCTGTGGCGAAAAGAGACCAGGTAGATAGTGATACAATCATGTTTGTTCTAAGCTACCTCCTAATTTATTGATGATATAATACGATACGCTACGATTTGTCACGATGTGTCACGTTGGGTCACGATACACCACGATGTGCCACGATGTGTCAAACTCGTGCCTACCCCGCCCCGTGTAAAATAGACTGCCATTGTTTTCTATGAGAGCACTGACTAATTTAAGACAAAATACAATACTAGCGCAATACTGAGGTACACAGACGGCTCCAGCAGGGAAATGGTGTTCATCTTTATTTGAATGCGGATTCTTATTGAAAGTAAAATGTCATGCTAAAAATAATGCCACCGACTGTTTTATTTACAATGAAATATGTTATAGGTCAATGGTATTCAAACTTTTTCCTTGACGGTCCATGTGTGATTTCCATGAAAGCTTAAAGTTCCGAAACAATGGGCAAATTACGGTTTACTTAATAAATTATTTCCACATGCAGATACGTGGAAATATACGAGTTGACTTCGAATACAATTTAGAATTTTGTTCTAACTTTTGTTCTGCGATGATGATGAGGATGATGATGATGAAGAGTCTAACTATGTTAACGATATCTGCGTCATGTCTTTATTTCCCGTGTTTCCAGATGATCCCCTACTTTACTTTAGATTTATTTCGACAATATCCTGGATTACCTGGCCTGTTTCTATCTGCCGTATTCAGTGCGTCATTAAGGTACATGAATTTGTTTTGGTATTCATTCCTAATTAATATTTTTAAGTAGAATATTCTTACTTAGGAAGATATATGAAGAACATACTGTACGTCGAATCATTGATTTTGGAAAATATAGTTTCCATTGTTTTGTTCAAGGGGGGGGGGGGTGTCAAATGATATTGTAACGTGTGCCCGGTAATGTAAGTAAGACACATATGTAGAGGTGCCACGGTCAAGTGGTTAAGTCGCCGGACTGTCGATCACAAGGTCCGCGGTTCGAGACCCGCCGCGTCACTAATGTCCTTTGGCAAGACATCGATCTATATTTGCCACACTCAACCCAGGTGATGTAAATGAGTACCTAGTAGGAACTAATTCTTTGGGAAGCTAGAGAGCCGTAATGGCACCACAGCTAAGACCGGGGTAATAATGGAAGCGCTCAGTGATTTTAATAAGCGCTATATAAAAACTGAGTATTATTATACTATTATGTGGAAAATGAAGCATATTATAATAATGGTTTGATCACGCACAGCTTTAAATGTTACGATGTGTCAACCCCTATGAATATTGCCTCAATCTTCCATAGATCTGTTCTCTCATTACCCCCCCTCCCCCATCCCCTCCTCTATCTCTCTTGCCAAGGGAGAATTCGCTTCGCCTTCTGATCCAACATAAGTCTTAATTTAGCCAGACACTCCTTTACTGATATCTCAGATTAAATTGTTGTCCCTTTTCCCAGGAGGGAAAAGATGATGGGACCATACGTAAGCTCTTCCCCTTGCTGGCTGTGTCGGTGCCGAATACCAATTCACGTTTGTCTATTCCCTATTATACTTTCAGTACAATCTCATCGGGTTTGAACGCCGTGGCAGCTGTAACAACTGAAGACCTCATCAAACCTCTATGGCCAGGACTGAGTGATGAAAGATACACACAATTATCCAAGTTAATGGGTTGGTTTTATTCATATTGTATTTTGAAAATAGAGTCTTAAAGGTACTATGTCCCATTTGCAGGCCCAAGAAATGAAAATGTTAAATTACAACGGCATTTGAAAGACAATATACTAATCTAGAACTTCTCTCAAAACGAAAGGGCTTGAAATGGCTTTTAGTGGAAAATAACGACCATTAATTGTCGAATTGACTTAATTTATTGCAATAACCGAAGTAATAGTTTGATTTTCAAACCCTTTTACCGAATGGTCATACGTACTTGTTTACATTAATCGTCGCTGTTTTCATGAAGTGACGGTAGTGAAAAAAATTGCATTCACTTTGCATTACGATTTTCCTCACTACCGTCACTTCGTGAAAACAAGGACTTTTGATGTATGTTATTGCCAAAGAAAAAAAGATGTCAGTCAGTCACTCAATAGTGTCTGACAGTGAAATCTAGAAGGTAACGGGTTTCCTTGCATAATTTCACAGATAGGACATACATAACATATTTATAATTCCTTCAAAGTTCTACAGAATTTAATGTTGGCTCCAAAAGGGAAATAGTATCTTTAATTGTGCACATTCTTTTGATAAACGTTGGCTAATGTTTTGTTTCACCTCGGTAATACTTCTTGCAACGAAGAGGCCTCAGTTTTGTTCCGTTTGCTTGTTTGTTTATCTTTTGTTTCGTTGTTGATGTTGTTGTTGTTTTACTTTACTTACATCTATTGAATAAGTTGTTTGTTTACTGGATAATATAAACTACATGTACATAGAGACCAAACATATTGGTCGAGATGGTCGATCTTTTCCTAAACTTTATTCAATTTTTGTTTGTCGTCAGCTTTGAGTTATGGAATCCTTACCATCGGGTTTGCTTTTCTTGCCTCAGTTCTCGGAGACATCCTAAAGGTAAGTTAAACGAATTTTGGTCAA
>JAVYIG010015771.1:0-34339 GCA_035222895.1 Strongylocentrotus droebachiensis | reverse complement strand
CCTCTTTTTTTGCGGGGGGGGGGGGGGGGATCCGCGCCTGACAGTACTGCCAATACACTCCCCCTTGTAATGCCTTTGATCTTGAAGGAGCTGATATGTGCAGGTGTGGAAAGAACAATAGGAAACAAAGTCAGATCTCTGAATAACAAGTTTGGAATGATGAACTGAAGCATTCAAGGCCCCCAAATTAACCTGAATGCAACTTTAATACATAAAAACATCATGTTAACATTTATCAACGTCAGTCTAATAAAGTACAAATATTTTATCACAATTAAGAATAAAAAGGAAAGAGATGAAATTCACACTTGGAATGCTGAAATGTTTTTTGGCATGAGAAAATACTGCTTCAACCAGTATAAAACAGTAAATGGTATAACACAGTACTCAGCAACTGGTATAAAACTGTAACAAATATTTAAAAAAACATGGCATTGAGTGGAATGTCCAACTTAGTTATCCTGATGCAGCATTGACTAACTGTAAAGTGTAGTAAGAAAAACCTTCTTGATTGAATACTACATGAAAATCAAGCAGACATATTTCTATTTCTATTTCTATCAGGCTATAGTTCAATCCAGACGTGGACAAAGCCCTCCTCATAACATTACATTCTCTTCTGTCTCTAGCTGTCCTAGTCCAAGCAGACATATACATACACACAATAATACAAATGAGTAGAAAATCGCAGTCACCAACTACAATGCATGAAATGTCTCTTTGGCAAGTAAAAATAATGCACCTTACAACATAACATGCAAGGACTAGAATGAGAAAGACACTTTGGTGCAGCATTGAGTACTGTAAAGTGTAGTTACAGATACACATTATCTAAGTTTGAATGATGACAATAAAGTTTACATTTAAATGGGATGTTCAGAAGTGGGTAAGAAGGCATTTAGCAAGAAAAAAAAAAAGGATGATTTAATTGGGAAACAACCATGCAAACTGATGCGTATTAATCATTTTATTAATGTTAACAAAGCTGGTTGGAAAATATTTGGTTCAAAATGGCTTAAAAATTACTAAAAAAGAAAGTTTGACTAAATTGGTAGAAATTAAGTCCAATTTGAAAATCAACCATTATATACATGTGGAATGAGGTATCTCTTGGTATTTGATATGCATGTATTGTGTCTACACTGTATTACATGATATAAAAATAAACATGTTTACTTATTTGTAAAGGCAATTTAAATTACCTCAATTTCGAACACATGCTGTTACCATGATCTTTGAAGATGATTTCAGAATCACTACTGTTCTATCACATAACTTGGACTGCCCATTAGTATACTTCTGCATATGAAATAAGTGTTTCAAACAATATTTTAAAGCATGGCAAGCATGGAATGAGAGCTGAATACATCCTGATGCAGATTTGTGTTCTGTAAAGTGTAGTTGGAGAAACATCATGTCAGTTTCAATACATCATTAAAATTAAGCACAAACAAATGAATGAGATGACCATCACAATTCACTTGGAATGCTCTACATGTACATGTTACTATCTTTCATATGACAAAATTTGCATCAAACAATTATATAAAAACATGGCAAGACTGGTTTGTGAACTTACACAAATAACTTTGCTCAACAGAGGTTTAACACCTGAATGCAACTTTAATACACATTAGAGGTTGCCATACCAAATAAATATATAATATCATTGTCAAACACTACAATGTAATCAGGTACAACAATGAAAGAGATGTAAAATTACACTTGTAACTTTGGCATGTCAAAATCATCCATCAAACTATAAAACATGGCAAGATTTGAATGAGAGCTGAATACACCATCATGCAAATTTGTGTTCTGTAAAGTGTAGTTGGAGAAACATCATTTCAGTTTCAATACGTCATAAAAATCAAACACAAACAAATGAATGAAAAATGATGTGCACCAAACAATGAATACGGTACTGGAACAAGTCAGATACTTTGCTGCTGTATCAAGTCCTGTACACTATAACAGAAGCATCATCTCAAATTCAAATACGACATCAGAATCAAGCAACGAAAATTGAATGGGATAAAAATCACAGTGGGCTTATAGAATGCCCATCTTGTTAATTTGGAATATGAAAAATACATATCAAACCAAAGTTTAAAACATGGCAACTGTCAAGACTGGAGTGAGAACTCACACATTTTGATGCAGTACAAACTAGAAATATCACTGAATGTGATTAATACCAAGAAATCTTCCAACTTTTTGGCAGGGGTATAATAACTCCACAGTGTAATTTCTAGCAGTCGGTGAAAACTCAAGATATTACTATAAATTTGCACTGAATGATTTGGCTACACAATGGTGTGCCTGGTTAACAACAATTCACAAACTTGCATACGTTTTGAAAATGGTAGCATTGATAATAATCTAGACCAATTTTTTGACAGTTGATTGGTAAAATTCCAGATGTGTATCTTCAAGTCATAATAGTGGCTAGTTGGCTCACACATCCAGCGAATACCCCCAACAAATTCAGCCTGGATTCTACTTCTACTTCTAGTGTTTTATTCTTTAGAAGTGGTAGTAACAATTCAATCTGTATAAAATAAATAACAAGAATACATACAGACATTTAGCACATGTAAATAAATACTGGTGTATTGCACTTAAGTTTCTGTGCTTGTCTTTTCATCTATACCTGGTAAGAATAAACTAATTCTGCCAAATATTTCTATGCTCACTTATCTGCATAATCTATTACCACTGAATTATTACTTTAGTGCCTGCAGGATGTGTCCTTTCACATACTGTATAATGTACCTGTTATGAACCAGAGCACTATAACACTGAGTTTCCCATAGGACATATTTCTATTCAGATGGTCATATCTCAGCCGATACTTAATATATTCAATTGGTTTTCGACAATGGGACATTATTTTTGATGCTCTTTCAAAAAATGAAGAAAAAATTGAGAAATTCCTAAAATAGATTTTTGATGACGTCACACTTCACCACTTTATGGTAGCAAAGATGTATATATGCACTGACAATCAAGCACTTGAAATCATATATTTTCCAAAGAAAAGAAAAGAAAAGAAAAGAGGGATTAAACTTTGAAACCATGCTCATCATCAGTAGCCAGGGCATGGGAAGATACTTACCTGGATCTGTTTCTGAATCATGATTTAATACGCAAACCAGATCCTGGCCATACAGATCTTTGTCTTACCTATTGAAATCCTTTGTACTCCATTTATACAAAGAAAACGTGCCAACTTTGAACATCCCAAAGTAGTCTGGAGTCCATCACATTTACCTGTATTATAAGAGAATAAATTAAAAAAATGACAACACTGCTGTCTCATATTGCTATGTAATGTAATGAAAATGGCAAAACAGCTGTCTCATAATGTCTCATAATTGAAAGCTCAAACGATAACTTACCTGTTTGAAGTTTGAGTGAAATTTTATGAGGGAGCAGAGGGAAGAGATTAATTGAGAGCCTGCTTCACCCATGTGCAATCATTCTTTGTAGCCACAAAATGTGTTAGCTGATCCTGAAAGGTCAGATAACTTTTCTGAATTTGACATTTACAATAAACATGAACCAGAGTTAAACTCTATCAAAAGGGGGAGAGAGGAGGGCAATTAATCTCTTCCCTCTACTCCCTCATAAAATTACACTCAAACTTCAAACAGGTAAGTTATCGTTTGAGCTTTCAATTTTACTTTGTGAGTCTCATGAAGAGACTAATTGAGATTGTGTAGCTCAGCTGAACACATTTTGTAGTATAATTTGCATACAGCAGTCAGAAAACTGACTGGAAATTTGAATGCGAAACTGTAGTAACACAAAAAATTAAATTACCACAACAAATATCAATTGTACTTAACCAGAACAAAATTTTTTGGCAATGTCTTTACTACCAACCTGTCAAAATTTTGAGTTCAATCCCCGACACTCTGACAGTATGTTCTCAGCTAATGCATAGTTTATTGCTGAAGTATTGTGAGAATTCTTCTCTGTCATCTGCGAGTGTTTTATTATAGAAATGCTGGAAAGTTTTTTCGCTCGACCAGCCAGCTTGGTTTAGAATACATCTGACTGGTACATTGGCCATGCTAGCTGCCGACACTGCAGTTGATCTCGTGGAATGTGCCTTGTATTTGCTGGTGTCAACTCTAGCTACTGTTAAGGCCTCTTTAATCCACCGTGATATTGTTTGGGATGAAACTTTCCTATGTGGTTTGGTATGGCTGTTGAATAGTTGGGGTTCTTGTCCTCAAACTTCCTCTGTTCTCCTGATCCTATCTGGAGTATACGCCTTAAAGCTGAGCGTGAAACTGTGCTGACCTGGACGGCTTTGCTTTAACAAGTCATCAACTTTAAAGATCACTGAACTTTGTTTCAGTTTCATGTTATCTAGACTTGACAAATGCAATGTTTGAGATCTCCGTGCAGAGATCAAAGCTAATAACAAACACAGTTTGTGGGTAGTTTGTTTCAAACTCAAAACTCTAGCTGGTGACCATCTGCGTAAAAGGCCAAGTGCAACACTCACATTCCATGTGTCGATCCTTGTAACGTGGTGTCAGAGGTCTGAGATTAAATGTTCATTTAAAAAATCTACAGACCAGTGGGTGTGAGCCAACAGGATGAACACTACATGTATGTTCAAGAGTTATATACGACGACAATGCACTTCTTGCTGCAGAACTGAGCAGGTAACTAGCTCGATGCCTCATATCTATATCATTGATTCAATGAGACTTCTTGCCCTTCTCTAGCTTGATTAACCTTTCAAACAAACGATCGCAGACAAATTGGATGAGAAGACTGATGCATTTATCAACCCTGCGATTGGTAAAGCCCTTCATGTAGATTTACTTCAACGTGTGGTGGAAGGCTTCCACATACATATTCGTGTTGATGTTTGCATCCTTCCTGAAGCAAACAGCCCACTGACACTTCTTGTCTGCATACAAAGCAAAATACTCCCCAAACCTTCCGTGTTGACTCATCCTCCATGAAATCTGATGTGACACGGCCAAGAAGCAGCTCAAACTTTGCTTCATCAGTCTCCTCCAGGAGAACCCTAAGAGTCTTGTAGATGGAAGATTACAACTCTGCATTGCCAGGGATATGAGAACGCAGAGCCCAACGCCATGTGCACAACAGTTTCCTGGGCCTGTGTGTAAAAACACTATAAATCCAAGCATTGAAGAACTGTTCAGCATCATCAGACATTTGCCAAGAAGTCTCCAACTGACCTACCATGACTCAAATTTTCTGCAAAAAGCCTGTCAGCACAGCCCTGTCTTCTCTGTTAAAAATGAACCATGCCACCAGAAACCCTTCTCCAAATTCATAAACAACAAACACATTCACCAAAGAGAAATCATACGCGTTGGTTTCATGAGTAGAGTCCATGCAGACAACATGCTTGCCAAAGGAGAGCAACATTTCCTTCTGGATGGCGTCATGTTCCTCAACACAAAATCATTCTCACCAAGATCATCCAACGCTTCCGGACATGGAGAACCCTGTCCCTTGTACAGTAACACGGGATTACTGTCACCCTGATCACGCATCTCCCTCTCCCACATATCCACACTAGTTGCGTCATCGTTGTGCCTTCGAATACCCTGCAAACCAAGAGACCTTGCAATGTTCCTGATGTCCTGTCTGGTGATGAGATGTTGGCGCTCCAAGGTAGTGCTCAAAGACTCACAAATATCATCCAAAATCCTATAAAAACTGACACCCTGTGCTAACTTCTGGGCTACATCAACCCTCTCCATAGCTGACAATCTAACATGAGCCAGATTCTTCTCATGACCATAATGCTAATCAACCACTGTTACACTAACTGTCCCATCATCTTTCAAATAAGCTGTGATACCCAAAGTGCAATGGGCATCAATATTGCAACATCCTTGTGATTTCCAAGACCTACTGCCTTTCCTTTTAGACCTGAACAAACCATCACGACTGCAGAAATAGACCCGAGTCTTCTCTCCTCTGGCACTACTCGTGACCCCTTGATGTACAACATATGCCGACCGGTTGTCCCTCTCGTACTGCTGCTTCCACTAAAGAAAACCTGGAGAAGAAAAATATTCAAAAAAAGGTTAATAAAGGCAATTTTAATTATGGTGGTCAGGGTACATGTATATTTAACATATAATTCACTTCATATTATTCACAATAAAAACAAAAGTTCAATGAACCATACAGTATTCCACTGAAGGAAACCTGAAATTCAGGAAATGAAATTGGTATCAACACGGATGAGACTACACACACTTGAACCAACCCTAAAAATAAACTTAGCACAGGGGGATTAGTGGCTGGCACATCATCAAAATCTATTTTTAGAATTTCTCAATTTTTTTCTTCATTTTTTCTTCAAAGAGCATGAAAAATAATGTCAAAATGTTGAAAACCAATTGAATACGGTACATGTTTGTTAAGTATTGGCTGAGATATGACCATCTGAATATATATACACCCCATAGGAACTCAGTGTTATATGCTCTGGCTCCTAACCATTAGGAGCCAGAGCAAATTAATAACACTGAGTTCCCATAGGCAATCTTTTTATTCAGATGGTCATATCTCAGCCAATACTTTACATATTCAATTGGTTTTCAAAACTTGGACATTATATTTGATGCTCTTTCGGAAAAATGAAGAAAAAAATTGAGAAATTCTAAAAATTGATTTTTATGATGTCACAGTTTCGGTACTCTATAGGGATTAGTACTGTGGCACTGGGTGCATTTGCAAGGCAATTTTAATTCTGGTGGTCAGGGTACTTGTATGTATTGAACATATATTTCACTTCATATTATTCACAATAAAATACGTAGTTTTAGTGGATTTAGAGGTTTGTAGAGTCAGCAAACACAACTACGTATCAAATAAGTATCCTTTATAGAAAGCTAACTTCTATTCGCAAGTAAAATTGAATTCCTTCTTTGTTTTTTCCCTTTTCAAAAAGGAGGATGAGGGGATTCCATGTTAGTTTTATATCTAATAATCTACATGCACGTTACTGGCTGATTTCATGTGGATATATTTACTCATTCATCACTGAGGCATAAAAGAAATGAAAGTAACTTCAAGATATTATTATCTACATGTATGTATTACTTTATTGTCTAGATTTCCTCAGATTCTTCTTCATTGAATATTTTACAAGTAAAATTAGAAAATATAAAAATTGTCAAATGTAAATCAAATTAAAGTCTCACAGATTTCTGGCTTTGATAATTCTCATTCACAAAAAAAAAGAAAAAACAAGCAATGACGTAAAAGGATTCTATATCTGAGAATTTCCACCAAAGGTTCTCAATAAAATACAACCAACATATTTTCAAACTGAATGTTTGCCTTATTTATATTATTATTCAATTCATTAAGCTTAAGAATTGTTCATAAGTGGATAACGTTGGTGTTTTTATCGTTTGAAATGTCATTTTCATGTTATAAGGCCTATATTACAGTAAGAGACAGCCGTGTTGCCATTTTCATGTTATAAGGCCTATATTACAGTAAGAGACAGCAGTGTTGCCATTTTCATGTTATAAGGCTTATATTACAGTATGAGACAGCCGTGTTGCCATTTTCATGTTACAATGCCAATATAACAGTATGAGGCAGCCGTATTGCCATTTTCATGTTATCAGGCCTACATGTACATTACAGTATGAGACAGCCGTGTTGCCATTTTCATGTTATAATGCCAATATAACAGTATGAGACAGCCGTATTGCCATTTTCATGTTATAAGGCCTATATTACAGTATGAGACAGCCGTATTGCCATTTTCATGTTATAAGGCTTATATTACAGTAAGAGACAGCCGTGTTGCCATTTTCATGTTATAATGCCAATATAACAGTAAGAGACAGCCGTGTTGCCATTTTCATGTTATAAGGCTTATATTAAAGTAAGAGACAGCCGTGTTGCCATTTTCATGTTATAATGCCAATATAACAGTATGAGACAGCCGTATTGCCATTTTCACGTTATAAGGCCTACATTATATTACAGTATGAGGCAGCCGTGTCGCCATTTTAATGATTCAGTATAAAGCCAATATTGCAGTATGAGACAGCTGTGTTGCTATTATTAAGACATACATTTATTACTTTATTAATTTACTTAATTTAATTTAATACACATGATAGACTTCCTCCAATAATTATCATTTGATCAATTATACTGTAGTTGGATTGAAGTAGAAAGTTTTCAGTGATAGATGAAGGTCTAAGCTAAATATATACGGTACACTCTAAATCTCACTATGTTGGCATTTTTGTGTATATTGTATCTTTAAAATTATGTGAAAAGTAATTTACTCAAAACGACTGACTCATGCGTCAATAGCTGCATATGAACACTGTATGTAATAATGTTAAGCTAAGTAGTTGCACACGTACACACAATTACTAGTACTGTACCACTATTAGCGTACTTCAAAAGTCTCATCAAATTCACAGTCTATATTTTTGATCTTTCCTGACTTTAGGTTTGCAATTTCCCCTTGAACCATCCACACTGTGTTATCTTATGTTCAAGTGTACACATTCTTAAATTGCTTGTTCAAACATATCAAAAGGACTTTCTTCTTCTTCTTCTATGTGCCATATCCTGAGACGTTGGCGACCATGGAGTGCCACAACTCTCTATCCCATATTTTATGAAGTAATTCATTCTCCCCGAGTTCAATTCCACATTCAGAAATCCCACTCCTTATTAAAGCTACTCATCCACAGAATCCTCCTTCTACCCCTACTCCTCCTCCCCTCAATTCTTCCAGTCAGTGCAAGATTTTCCAAACCATTCTTCCGTATAACATTGCCTAAGAAGCTCAGCTGTCGACCTCTTATATTATTCAGAAGCTTTAGTCTTGTTCCTGCCATGGCAAATACCTCATCATTAGAAACTCTTTCTGTCCATGAAATTCTTAGCATCCTTCTCAGGAACCAAACTTTACAACTTTCCAGTCGCTTTCTTAAGGCCCGGTCACACAGGAAGGACGCATGGGGAACGCACGGCCAGCGCATTGGAAATTTGCAATTTTGGCCAGTGCGTTGTCGTGCGCCCAACTTTTGTCGAAGCTACAGCGAGCTGACACCAAATGCATAGCGTGTTGCTAGCGCGCTGAGCGCATACAGGGCGCATACAGGGCGCATACAGTGCGCATACAGACCGTACACAGAGCGCACATGATAACAACTTCCACGAATGCACAACGTGTTGCTAGCGCGCTGGACGAATGGTCCACGCATGCACCCGCGTTCTACAACGCACGGCCAGCGCATTGGAAATCGGAAAAGAAAGTGTGCCTAACTTTTGTCATAATTTTGGAAAAGCTAGCGAGCTGACACAAAATACACGGCGTGTAGCTAGCGCGCTGTGCGTATACAGGGCGTGTGCTCCGCGTATGTCTGGCGCTGGTCTAGCGCGCTCCACGCATGTCTGGCGCTGGTCTAGCGCGCTCCGGCGCATGTCTGGCGTGCCTTTGGCATGTATATTCATGCGTCGAGCTCGGCGCACGTTTTTGAGCATGCTCAAAAAATCCCGACGCACACAGCGAATGACGACGCATGCATAGCGCTGGTCCAGCGTTGGTCCAGCGCGCTCGACGAACGAGTAACGAATGATGACGCACGCCTAGCGAACGACAACGCACTGGCCCAAATTGCAAATTTCCAATGCGCTGGCCGTGCGTTCCCCATGCGTCCTCCCTGTGTGACCGGGCCTTTAGGTCTGATTTCAGGGTCCAAGCTTCACATCCATACATTAGAACTGGATACACGTAGCAATTGAGTACGCAGAGTCTCGTTTTCATCTTCAGCTTCTTATTCTTAAGAATGTTTTCTAATTTGGAGAAAGTTGATTTTGCAAGTGCAATCCTTCTCTTGATTTCTTGCTCGCCTCTTGCATCATCTGTAATTGTAGTCCCTAGGTAATTAACAGAGGTGGCTTGCTTTATTTGAATGTTGTTGATCTTAAGAGAGCATGGTATTCTTCCCTTCTTTGAAATTACCATGCATTCCGTTTTCTTGTAATTTAATGATAATCCTCTCTTGTCACTTTCTCTGACGACAACATCCAAAATTCGCTGCAGGTCCTTCTCCGATTCTGCGATTAATATAGTATCATCCGCATACTGTATGTTTGTGATATTATGTCCTCCTACTTTCAATCCTCTTTCCTGTTCTAGGTTTCTAAGTATCCACTCACCGTAATAATTGAAGAGATCTGGAGACATGACACATCCTTGCCGAACCCCCCTCTTAATGTTGATGTAGTCACTTAATTCTGTTTCTACCCTAACACATGCTGTTTGCTCCCAATACAGATTTTGCAATAACTTGATATCCTTTGTGTCTAGTCCAATCTTGGTTAAGTCTTCAAATAACTGATCGTGTCTTACTTTATCGAAGGCTTTTGTATAATCGATGAAACACAGGAAGACGTCTTTCTGCATTTCTACGGCCCTTTCTGCTATAGACCGCAGAACAAAAATAGCATTTCTAGTTCCGACATACCTGACAAAACCAAACTGCACATTACTAATTTCTGGAGTTAGGTGATTCCTTGCTCTTTGAAGTAGAACTCGCAAGATGATCTTTGTGATATGGCTCATGAGGCTGATGATTCTATGTTGCCCGCATTCCACTGCTCCAGGTTTCTTGGGAAGTGTAATAAATATCGATTTGCACAGGTCATCTGGAAACTTCCATCATCATAGATCTTATTAATTGATGACATCAGTTAGTTTCATGACACCATAGTTCTCCAATGCTTCGACCATCTCCATTACTACTCCATCAAGACCAGCAGCTTTGTTCCTCTTCATCATACTGATCGCTGACCTCACTTCTGAGAGCAGAATCCTAGGTCCTTCAATAGATCCTGCACAGTGTGGAGGTTCTTTTCTTACATCGTCAAAAAGCTCGCCAATGTACTCAGTCCATCTGTTCAGTATCTCTTCCTTTTCAACCAGTACTGATCCATCCCTTGCCTTGATGCATCCCGACTTGGAGCTCTGAAGATTCTTTCCAGAAAGTTCATTTACCTTCTTAAAAACCCTGGGATCGTTTGCATTAAAACTTCTCTCTATCTCGGCGCACTGTTTGTTCAGCCATTCCTCTTTAGCTTTGGTGTAGTGGTCATGAATTTCTCTGTCCAACTCTCTGTATTGACTTCCATCTCTGTCCTTGATCTTCTGCCTTTTACTCATCTTTGCTAGAATCTCCTCCGTCATCCATCTCTGTTTACTTTTCTTTCCTTTTTAGGTAATGTCTCTTCAGCTGTTTCTACAAGAATGTCCCTCATTGATTCCCAAGTGACCTCCTCTCCCTGGTCGGTGAGACTATCAAATCTGTTTTGTACTTTGACAGTATATTGGAGGCGAACATCACGATTGTGTAGCTGTTCGAAATCTACCTTCTGAATTGACTTGGCTTTTGTCATCTTCTTTAGCTTCCATTGCAGAGTTGCCACAACAGGAGTGTGATCACTCCTACAGTCTGCACCCGGATATGTTTTAGCTTGTTTTACACCTCACCGTTCATTTATTGTGATGAAGTCAATCTGATTTCTTGCACGATCCCCAGGGCTTTTCCAAGTATATATCCTTCTTGGATGATCCTTGAACCATGTATTGACAATGACCATTCCTTTGGCTTCGCACCACTCTACCCATCTGGTACCCCTTTCATTTCTGTCTCCAATACCATATGGCCCTACTGTTCTACCATATCTGCCTCTTCCGACCTTTGCGTTCATGTCTCCCATGGCAATTACAATTTCATTTGATTTACATTGTGATTTGGCTGCCTCTAATTGCTCATAAAAAATGTCAATATCTTCATCTGTGCTTTCCACTGTGGGTGCATAAACCACTTTTATTGCCATGTTGAGAGGTTTCCCTTGTAATTTGACCAACAAAACTCTGTCCCTAACTGCCCAAAAGCCCAGAACCATGTTAGCTGTGAATGGATCCAGAAGCACCCCTACACCTCTTTCATGTCTTATCCCTCCTGAATAGATCATCTTATGTTTTTCAACTGTGAATTCTCCATTGCCAGTCCATCTTGTTTCACTAATGCCTAGAATATTAATTCTCATCCTGTTTATTTCTTGCACGTCGTTGTCCAATTTCCCTTGCTGGTAGAGAGTGCGTACATTCCAGGTGCCGATGCGCATGATGTTACAGTTGCGGACAGTTGCTGAATGACGATCAGGTCCCACCTGTCGCACATGGGAAGGCCTACCGAGCGAGGCACCTCTATTTCTAGAGGTTCCCTTCACGCCGTTTCTCTTTGACTTTGAATTGTGACTTTCCATGGTATATCTTGGGAAGAATAGTGAAGGTGGTTTCCCCTTGCCTTCCTCACCGCAGTGTGGTGACCATGAATATATCCATGTGAACACCAGTTCTAAGAGACGCCGTTGTCCCTGATAGGATCATCCGCCTAAACTCTCACTGCATCGCTGCTGCCCAATGCAGTCCCTTTTAGTCGCCTTTTACGACACGCAGGGAATACATGGAGGGAATTCTATATGGCAACCAAAGGACTTTATTTAGTTGAATTCCATTGGTACGTGCAATCTGGTACAGCACTACTCGCACCACATGTACACATGTACATGTACAAGGACCTTCCAAAGGCACTACAGTGTATGTCCCATTTGCAGGCCAAAAAGATGAAAAGGTTATATTCCAACAGCATTTGAAAGATAACACTAATTTAGAACTTCCCTAAAAAAAAAAGGGGGGGGGGGATGCTTGAAACTGTCTTTAAGTGGGAAAATAACGACTATTAGTTGTCGAATCGACTTAAGAGCTATAGAGCCAGTAAGTAATGGTCTGAATTTCAGACCCTTGTACCGAATAGTCGTACGTTTTATGTTGTACAAAGATTCAATCAGTTTAATTTTGGCCATTGCAAGAAGTGGGTTATTGATGTAGACAAATGCTCACCCTTAACAGCTCATTTTATGTATGTTATTACCAAAGAAGAAAAAAAGCCAGTCAGTCACTCAATAGTGTCTGACAGTGAAGTCTAGCAATTAAGCAGGTTTCCTTGCATAATTTGAATATTAGGACACTGCTAACGTTTAAATTTCACAGATAGGACATACATGACATATTCATAATTCCTGCAAAGTTCTACAGAATTTGATGTTGGCTGCAAAAAGGACATAGTACATATATCTTTAATAGACCAATCAGAGAATGGCAAAAGCGCTATCGCTGATGGCAAGTTGAGCTTTGAGGTGATGATCTTCGACAACATGTGGGAATGCAATTCTATGAAGTATAGGTTGAATATTATGAAAATGATTGCACATATTTTAGCTTCTGATTCTGAAATTACAAGTGTTAATAACCTCCAATTGTGAAGTTTCATATTATCGATGACTTTGAAATACACTTTGTATCTGAAGTGCCATATTTCATGCACTTGAACTATAAAAAGGGAAAACAGTGCAATTTATTACTTATTCAACACAAGATGACACCAGACATGTTCTAAAAAATAAAGTAGAAGTGTTGTGGTCTATTGGATACTTCGTTGAACTGTCTTCCTATGATATATACTATCTTCAAGGTTGAAGTTCATATCCCAAGTACTTCTTGAGATATCGCTATAACGAGAAGGCAGGACATACAGACACACAACCCCAAAACATTAAGCTAAATCATCTACAAAAGCTTAATTACCAAATTAGATATCATCACCTACCTCTACGCCATCAGTCTCCTGATAGTCCTCCATCTCAACGTCAATATCATTGGGTGCTGTAGCCTCACCAACATGTAGCATGTTTAACTTCACGGTTTGATTTCCGTCCAAAGAATACCTCAAATGGAGACCTAGTTCTAAAAAAGAGTAAAATAGTACAACGTATTCAGTAATAGCAAACTCACTTGTTACATGTATTCTCTTGTATTCAACTGGTAATATCATGCATGCAGTAATCCTTAAAACTTTTGATAATGTTCACAATATCAATCGATTACATCCTTGAAAAAAATCTTTTTTCTCGGGGGGAGGGGGTGCTACTTCTGAGCCCCTCCTCCTGGAATGGTAAGTAGCCCTTTAAAACAACTTTACATCCCCTTGCCCAAGGAATGCTTCCAATTGAATTCTGAATTGAACCTCGAATCTCTCTCTGATAGAAGAAAGAGTTTGTGCTTGTCGCTCTTCTCACCCTTTTTTTTGTTGCATTGTTGTTCTTTGACACCCTCCTCCTCCTCCTCCTTCTTCTTCTTCTTCTTCTTCTTCTTCTTCTTCTCCTTCTTCTTCTTCTTCTTCTTCTTCTTCTCCTTCTCCTTCTCCTTCTCTTTATCCTGCTTCTTCTTCTTCTTTTTTTCCTTCCCTTTTTTTGTTCTCCTTTTATTTCTTCTTTCCTTTATTTCTAGACTTATTTTCTTCTTCCCCTACTTCTTTTCTCTTCTTTTTTCCCTTCTTCCTTCATTCTTTTATTTGATTGCCTTGCCTTTGCTTATGTATACACTCTTACCAATTTTTCGTTGTATTTGTTTAATGACTTTTTAAAGTTGATACTCTAAGACAATCCCAAATATTGAGATAATTACATCAATAGAAAGCTTTTAACCCCCAGAATAACACTAAATGGTGTCCAACTGACAAAAACAAGTTTAGAATGGTGAATTTATGCGAGTAAACTCTACCAAACTATCTAGTCTGAAACCCGGAAGTGCACGTAGAGTCGGGCTTCTATCCGTGACGTCACGAACGGGACTCATGGGCTCAGTGAGAGTGAATGGCAGTACGTGATATCCCTCGTAAATGCTATCTTGTCAGAGCTTAGATTTGTTGTTGTTAAGGAGTATATTTGATGGATTTTCTGTTTTCATTTGAATGAAGAATAACGAAGCAACATTTCTTTTTATATCCTCATATTCACCTATTTGGTAGAGATTTAAGACGAGTTTACTGCTTTGGAGACAAGGTTAAATCTTGCACGTATGAATAGGCGGATGCATTATCTTGTCATAAGATAAGGTACAGGAGCAGTTTTGTAAAACGAATAGGCCTAGAACTACGATAGTACTTATCATAGATGTGTGTGACTGCCTCAAAAAAGGATACAGTACCAGTTAAACATTTTGGCCCGAATTCACAAAGCAAGGTTTGAGCTCAGACCGGGTTTGAGCTCAAACCTCCTTTTGTTTCGCCAAACCTCCTTTTGTTATTTACAAACCAGGTTTGTAAATAACAAAAGAAGGTTTGGCGAAACAAAAGGAGGTTTGACCTCAAACCTTGGTCGAGCTCAAACCTTGCTTTGTGAATTCGGGCCATCATGTTGTAAAATATCAAACTGGAACGAGATCATGCAAGCGCGCTTCCTCTATAATATTTTGGCGAGTGATGCGGTTCTTGCATGAACGTTCGCGAAGCGAGCAGAATCGGGAGGTAAGACCAAGCCGCTGCTCTAGGCGCTGCTTGCTTGTGATAGAACGTACAGTACGTGCGCTAGTTATATGTTTATTGGCAATTGCAAGAGAATGAAAGCGACGTTGCCAGCTAAGAAAAACAACTAACAAACACTTGCCCCTGACTACCGGTGTCAGAATTGGTAGATGAAGGATCTTCAGGGCCAAGGAAGGCGAAATACATAGGAAAAAGGAAGAAGAAACCATCGGGAGATCGCTGTATGGTAATGAACTGTGCATGGGCAGACAGCTACTGTTCGCTCCGTGCCTGGGCCGATTTTAACACCAAAACAAAAATTACATGGTGAAAATATCGACTAATAGCACATCGTTGGCATGTATATGTCATAATTTTTAAAAGGGAAATTGATATTAATACTATGAAGTACTAGGAGAAGGCAAAGAATTGTACTTAGAATTATGATTTATTAGACTTTTCAGCCTTTAAAACAATTAAGGATTTCGAGTAGCCAGATTTTTTTTTGGATATACTATGTAATTGAAAAACTTATAAATAACATATGCTTGCCGTAGATACCAAATTAAGGGACACTTATTTGCTTAGAATATCAGCTTTAAGTATTTTTTTACTCCATTTTATCACAATTTTACCATATTGAATTGAACTCAATCTGTCATGACAATAGTTTATCACCCCTCTTTACCCCCATCTCTTGTCCATTTTAGGCATGGTTGTTTATTTCCACTTTGTTTTGTTCTTTTATTCATTCTTTTTTATCTTCTCTTTCTTCCTCTCCTTTTTCCTCTTTTTTAAAATTCTCCTTCCATTTTTTCTTCTTCTCCTTCTCCATCATCGTTCTCTTCTTCTTTTCTGTATCCTCCTATATGAATTTTCTATTGTCGCTTTCTACTTCTTTTTTCTATACCTTTCCCCCTCTCAGCCTTTACTCTTCCTCTTGAAATCTCTCCCACTCTTAATTTCAACAATTTACATTGTATTTAATCCTCACTTTTCAGTTTTACTCTCGATATTTTCCACCACATACACTTGGTCCGTTTACCGTTTATTGCTTACTTCAGTCCTTCTTTCACATGATTTCAGCAGAACTATGTTACTTTATGCTATTTAACTCTGATTTCTTTCTAATTTGTGTTTCCATATATTGCACTAAGCTATACTTCTCGTATTTATTATACTGATTTATATTTCAAATTCAATATATCATGTTATGCTACATGTATGTTATATATTACATTATGTGTTAACCATCAATGTGTTAAAGGCACACTGTCCTACTTGTAGCTACTTGCTCCCTCTATATAGGAAACTTCCCCAATCGGTGCCTGTTGGTCCCCCATGATCCTCTTTTTCTTCTGTTAAATGAGAGCTGAGTTAATGAGATAGCCATCTGTCACAGTGACCATGCTGGCTCGCTGGGTGGTCTAATCCCTTCTAGCTGAAGTAGTAAAGCCTGCCTTTAAATAAACCATTTTGAATTGAATTGAAAACAAGTTAAGTCACAATATGTACATGAATTTAAAAGAAAAAGTAAAAAGTGTGGCTCAGGTGAGCTAACAAGATATCAAAAAACAGCTCTCTACATACCTAGGGAGCTGTGGAAGGCTTCGTTGTACAATCTTGCAATGTTTTCAAGGGAGTCAGCCCACTGGAAACTGTCCAGATCATGACAAATCTCTTCTATCATCAGCCTTAGTTTCGACTTCCAACTAGGATGGCTTCGTTCTACCTGTAATGGGAAAGTACCACAAGAATTATTTTTTAAAAGAGCACTGTATTTGTATTTAGCATTTAAGACATTTTATACGATATGAAACATGTGTGGTGTGAAATATCACATGTAAAGCAATCTGTAATGCATATTAAAGATGATTAACTTTTTGCCTATATTTAAGGTTGATGTTAACTATTAAGGGTCTCACACTCGATCACAATTTGGGAATTTCGTCAGTACACAGCGTCATCTGAGAGTTCAGACCAACAGCGATCAATTCATGTGGAAAAATATCTGAAAATCTTATACATATGGGAAGACTTTTTCTAAAGTGTCTACTCTTGGAGTTTTCAACCAAATATGTTACATCCAAATCTATAAGAAATATTCTTAAATAAACAAATAATAGATTACTTTTCCTTGCGACTGCGGCTTGTAGAGTGCACTCATGATTACTCATGAAAAAGAAAGAAAGAAAGGAAACAGAAAAGAAATTATGAAAGATTGAAAGCAGTCCAGTGAACTTTTTGTTTCTTTCGTTCTATCTTTTTCCTACCATTCCTTATGTTATTGCTTGTTTTTCCATCTTTCATCTTCTCTTCTATCTTTCCATGATCTATTCTTTATCATTTTTTCTTTCTGTCTTTCCATATGTTTATCTTTATTTCTTCTTTCTATCACCCTCTCTTATGTTACCGGTAATCTTTGTTTTTATCATTCTATCACTTTCTCTTTCTGTCCTTCCTCGTGTTTTTCTTTGTTTCTTCCTTCTATATCACCTTCTCTTATGTAATTCTTTGTTTTTATCATTCTATCACTTTCTCTTTCTGTCCTTCCTCATGTTTTTCTTTGTTTCTTCCTTCTATATTACCTTCTCTTATGTAATTCTTTGTTTTTATCATTCTATCGATTTCTCTTTTTGACTTTCCTTATGTTATTCTTTGTTTCTTCCTTGTATCACCTTCTCTTATGCTATTCTTTATTTCTTCTTTCTATCACCTTCTCTTATGTAATTCTTTGTTTTTATCATTCTATCGATTTCTCTTTTTGACTTTCCTTATGTTATTCTTTGTTTCTTCCTTTTATCACCTTCTCTTATGCTATTCTTTGTTTCTTCCTTTTATCACCTTCTCTTATGTTATTCTTTGTTTTTTTCATCTTTCATCCTCTCTTCTATCTTTCCATTATCCATTCTTTATCATTTTCTCTTTCTGTCCTTTCATACTGTATGTTATTCTTTGTTTCTTCCTTCTACATCACCTTATGTAATTCTTTGTTTTTATCATTCTATCACTTTCTTATTTTGTCTTTCCTTATGTTATTCTTTATTTCTTCTTTCTATCACCTTCTCTTATGTTATTCTTTATTTTGTATCATTCTATCACTTTCTCTTTCTGCCTTTCCTTATGTTATTCTTTGTTTCTTCCTTTCATCACCTTCTCTTATGTTATTCTTTGTTTCTAGTATTCTATCACTTTCTCTTTCTGTCTTTCCTTGTGTTGTTCTTTGTTTCTTTCTTCTATTACTTTTCTCTTTCTGTCTTTCCTTATGTTATTCTTCATTTCTCTCCTCTATCACCTTCTCTTATGTTATTCTTTGGTTAAATCATTCTATCACTCTCTCTTTCTGTCTTTCCTTATGTTTTTCTCTATATTTTCCTTATATCACTTTCTCTTATGTTATTCTTTGTTCTTATCATTATATCATTTCTTCAAGGATGACAGTCACGTGACCTAACATCACGATGTTACAACTGCAAGCGTTTATATTAGCCAAACAAGCCAAAAGATCACACTTTGATTTGGAATGTTTCGGGCTTGGCATTTTTGTTGGTAAAGCGTAGTTGCCTTGGTAACATCGCGGTCAGGCTCCGGTTTGGCATTTTTTGGCGTGTTTGGAAGACAGTGTAAATGGCCCTCATGAATTATTTAAAAAAAAAAGTAAACAATGTCTAATTATTGCCACATGGGCACTTTGGAGCCTGTTATTGATATTATACATTTAAACTTTCTTAAAGGTACATGTAATACAAAGTTTTGGTATGCGGTTAGGAATATATTGGAAGCATGCCATTTTACAATATTCAGTGATTGTTGTCGCAGTTGAAATTGAGTCTAAAGTTATGAAATTGTAAATAATAAACTCTTTATGTTGTATAGCTCCCTCTCAAGACTGATATTACTTTAGCTTTAAAACAATGTTTCTTGACTTCAATTAGTAAATTTGCACTTCCCGTTTGGAAATTATTCATAAGAAATTCAGAACTGCATATTCTGAGATTTTAATGCTCGCAGCTACCATGGAATAGCCTTACAGTAGGTGCTATTTGAAATATTTGAAATTTACAGGGAGCACCAGTAAATATATGATTATTCAATTTCTCGAAAGCAGAAGTGTTTTAGAGACTACATTTTCTAGTGCTCATAATACATCCAAATATATATCAACATTTTAAAGAATTACTATTCATCCAGTTTTAATTTTCCCCAAAACTTTGCATTACCAGTACCTTTAATTTTTCCACTAACTACCGTCAGCATTTTTTCATTTTAATTCTCATAGATACATTTCTATTTAACTTACCTACGATTTTTAGGAGCACCATACAATTTTGACATTGTATTTTTTGTTCATTTTATTAATACCATTCATAGTATTGCAATGCATACTTTTATCTTTTTAACATCAATTCGTATGTAATTTTTAATTGTTGGCACTTGGCAAGATCCCCCTTTCTCTCTCTTCCCCCTTCTT
This sequence comes from Strongylocentrotus droebachiensis, assembly GCA_035222895.1. Lineage (NCBI taxonomy): Eukaryota > Metazoa > Echinodermata > Echinoidea > Camarodonta > Strongylocentrotidae > Strongylocentrotus > Strongylocentrotus droebachiensis. The sequence continues at coordinate 14,443 of JAVYIG010015771.1, read as the reverse complement.
TACCTCTTGTCTCTCACTCTCTTTCTTCCACTTTCTCTCTCTCTCTCTCTCTTCCACTTTCTTTCCCTCTCTTTCCCCTCTCTCTAGTTCTCTCTTTCTCCATCTCTGTCTTTTCTGCTTTCTTTTTCTTCATTTTATCTCTCGGTCTCTTATCCTCTCTTTCTCTTTTCCTCACTTTCCTCCCCCCCCCCCCCCCCCTCTCCTCCTCTCTCTCTCTCTCTCTCTCTCTAACTCTTTCTCCTTTTAACCTCTTTTCTCTACATCTTTTACTTCTCTCTTCCTCACTTTAATATTTTATTTACACATGTACATGTAGGTACATATTCCTCATTTCCTTCTTGTTCATATTTTTTGCTTTTATTTTACATTTGGTACAAAATTAAGGATAAACATGTGATATACATCTACATGTACTTATAATTATTGGTTTTTTAAATGCAAAATTAATGAATTTCCCAAGCGTCCCTAACCTTTTCTCAACACACACACAAGCATGATGTACACAAGCACATATACTTGCACACTTTTGGTCAAAATTAATCTTTAGGTCTTCACTTGTACATGCAGTCTTTTCACACACGAGTAAAATTCTTTATAGCTTATTAGTTTAAAGAGCTTTAACTTGACATAATTCACACAATTTTTTTTTGGTGCGATCGTTTCGTGATTAACTGCTCTTAAAATGCGCAGTAGGGCCATTGCGCATTGTGTTTACTATCAGGCAGATTGGTGCGCACTATTTTATTATTTAGGAGACAAGATACTAGTTCATTTTCCTATCATTAAATTCCTTCAATTATAGACTGCCCTTGACATCTTCTTAATTAAGATAATGTACATGTATGTATGCCTGTATTACCCTTTTTTTACTCTCGTTTTCAATTCACATTTAACTTAATTAAATTAAATTAAATTAGACAGTAACCTTACAAGCCGCTTGGATAATTAATAGTACACGATTGAGCACAAGCTGTATGTTGCAAATTCCATGTTGTTAAATGCGCACGCTCCATCCAGTTTTAACACATAACCTACACACAAAATGTCAAGCTCTCTGTAGCCTGCTTTGAACGGCGTATGAATTGCGACTTTGTATCTGTCCGAACATCGTATAAACGACGTTCACACAGGAAAATATGTTTAGACCTCTAGGGTTAGGGTTAGGTTTATGGTTAGGTTTAGGATTAGGGAGTTAGAGTTAGAGCCTAGAGGTAGGGTTAGGCCTAGGGTAAAATGGAAAAAACTGACTGTTTTTGCAGCTGGGCCGAGTTGTCTTTGAGCCGAGTTTGCCCAGATTCGTCTAAATCTAATCCCCCAGGCCAAAAAAGGGCAAACTATACCCCTTTCTAACTGGCCTGAGTTTCATCGGATGCATCCGGACGCATCCGATGAAACGGCCAGTAGACCTATGAATGCTACAGAGGAGAAAAAGCTGATTAAATAGCTGATGAAAACACAGATTAAAATGGTCTAATGTCGCAGTTACCCGCGCTTTATCATAACCAGCTGTGTTTGTTGACTTTTTGTTGAACATGCTGCATGCCAGCTAGATGGGGCGCGGGCTTAATAATTACGTAATAATTCTTCACTTCCGGCATGGGCTCGCCAAAGCAAAGCGAGTGAATTTCACCGGCAGTATGAAAGCGACAGGGGGAAAACAGCGGTTTCACCTTTGTTTACATAAGGAAATTCAATCAGTATTTTCATCGGTATCTGATAGAAGCCACTTTGAAAGCAGTAGGGGGTCTAGTACTAGTTAATGCAGACGGCTTTTAGTTTTAGTTTTATTTAAGCTCAGCTGGTTGCCACGATACCGCACTCCTTATTTGTTAATGTTATAAGCAGCCCTTCTTCTTTTAAATTTCCACTTACAAGTTACAATCTACACTCAGTAAGAAGAAGATCAAAGATCTGTTCTGTAGCTGTAGACCTATAGCCTATAGATCTAGGCCTAGGCCTACTCACAATTTCAGCTAGGTTCTGTCTCACAGGCACTGTCACTGGCACCCCTGTCACCTCCGCAGCCGGTCGTCTGGTCACCGTACCGTTCTCCCCGTGGCGCTGGCTGTTCTTCACCATCGTTGCCGCTCTCGACACCGGCGACACTCATGCACCAATACTAGCAATACTAGCAATAGGTCTAGTACTACCGTTAGTACTAGTAAGCGAAGTTGATTTATGGTAGGGTCTACTTGATATCTCCCTTTAGGCCTACTATCAGTCTCTACCTTCAAAATGTCGAATCTGTTGAAATCGTTGATACTGCTGTACTTTGAACTGCAGCCACTCGATCAGGCGAAGCGTAGAGAGTCAATGCTAATCCGTAATGACCTCTAGCGCTGTACTACGTGTTAATAGGCAGCATTTGCACACATGAATAGTCAATACACTCTTCACACACAAATCCACACAATAATGCCGATGTGGTTGACCGGCAAGTTTGGCAGTAGACTTACAATTTAACTGTTTAAATTATTCTTTTTAACATCGGCAAGTTGAAAATATTATATTTTACTGCTATTTAGGTGTCATCAATTATCACTAAAGTACTGATTTTGAGTGAAATTAGTTGAATTTGTACAGTGGTGTTTAAAATGTTGAGAATCAATGGAACAGCTTTTAATACACTAGCCAGGATAGTAATGCAGCTGTGTGATCTGCTAGCTAGCTTGGTTTCATAATAGTACAGTGCGTCTGCGAGCTCCACGTACGCATGCGTAACGCAGGGACTATTTTTTCAGGAGCTAGGGAGTCGTGTTACACTTTAAGACCATGTTACACTTTAAGACCTCAACACACGTAGGTATATTGTACGACACAGAAGTAAAAATTGCTAAATTCTGCAATAGCGATACCATATCAATGTTATCGTGATTTTAAATATCATTATATTGTTTTGTTGAAAAAAAACAGTGGAAACAAAGACCACAGTATAGAACGAAACAGTGGACTGAAATAGACAGCTAAAAAAGAAATGGTAACATTAAAATTTATTTACTACACGATATCAAATAATAAAACACATCTTTCCTTTGTTTTTCTTTTTTAATAATCTTTATACAACATTTTTGACATAAAATACTACATAATTGTGGTTTTGTCAATTACATTTTTTTTTAATGACTTAAACATGGTTATGTAGCCCTCGATTGTACATAGTATTTTGAAATTCTCTCTTGCTTGATATTTTGTGTGCAGATAAAATAAAATACAGATCTCCTAGTTTCCTACTGGCATTCACCAAATGGAAATACAATAAAGTATATACATGTATCTTACAAAGGACAATACTCCTTCGACACTTTTTGGACAACAACCATATTGTTTTGAACTTCTGCATTATGCTTGTCTTATTTTTAGAAGATGTCTTCAAAAGAATATAGAAAAAGACTTTTACACATATCAATCAGCATGTTTACAAGAGTTACAATTGTACAGATAAAAAAGACTGGACTTCTGTAAAGCTTCAGTGATAATATTATGTGAATGTTAAGTGAATGTCTACAAGAAAATCTAGAATAATAATACATTTTAATTAAATGCTCAAGGCGCTTCAAAATAATAGGGAACACATTACATCATGACAAGAATCGTGTACATTTACATAAGAAAGAAAATGCAAAAATGAAAGAATGAATGTCTGTCTTCAAAACGCAAAATTAAACAAATGGGATTTAAGGTTGCTCTTAAAAGATGTTGAAGAGTCTGAGTTCTTCAGCTCCTGTGGAAGTGAATTCCACAGGGCTGGTCCGGTATGAGCAAAAGCTCGTTCCCGCCAAGATTTCTTTGAAAGCGGTATGTGTAGAAGACCAGAGTTGGAGGATCGGAGGGTACGTGTGGGTTGGTAGAGGTGTATTCAGGAGCTGTTCTGTTCATGATTTGATGAACTAAAAGAAGGATTTTGAAAATTATACGTTCTTTTACAGACTACCAATAGAGATTTTGTAGGATAGGTGTAATGTGACTATGTTTGCTTGACAGAGAAATGATGCGTGCAGCTGCGTTTTGTAGTTTTTGTAACTGTGCAATTTGTGAATTTGGTAAATTATAGAGTAAACTGTTGCTGAAATCCAAACGTGACAAAATAAGTGAGTGAACAAGTTTCTCTGTTGCCGAACGAGTCAGATATTTCCGTATGAAGCCAATATTGCGCAATTGATAGCAAACTGATCTGGAAATGCTTGTGATTTGTTTAGAGATAGACATTTGAGAATCAAGAATGACGCCAAGATCGCGACATGAATTTGATAAGGGAATGGTGTTACCGGAAATAGAAATTGGGTCTATATTTAATTTATTCAACTGAGATTTTGAGCCAAAAAGAATGAATTCGCATTTACTATGATTTAATAGCAGAGAATGTGACTTCATCCAGGCGTCAATATCACAAGGCAATTTTCCCAATTTTGCAAGGTTTGGGAAGCGGCGGAAAAGAAACAAAAACTTGTATGTCATCTGCATATAAATGATAACGAACAGAATGACGTTGAAAAACATTTCTGAGACCAGTTAAATATTTTGAAAATAAGGTGGGCCCGCCCACAGAGCCTTGGGGTACTCCACAGCCAAGTGGCCTGGGGGAGGATGTGAAACCATTTAAAAGGACAGACTGTGAATGGCATGAAAGATAGGATTCAAACCATTTAAGAGCCTGGTCCTGGATACCCAGACATGTGAGAGTATTTACAAGTATTTTGTGGTCTACGGTGTCGAAGGCTGAGGACAGATCTAAAAGGACCATGGCAGTGACGGATCCGGAGTCCATTTCTCGTAAGATTGAGCTTGAAACATTGATGAGAAGGGTCTCAACACTATGATGAGGGCGGTAAGCCGACTGTTAAGGGTCGAATAAATTGTGTTCCAGCAAATAATCTGAGAGTCTAGAGAACACGACTCTCTCTAGAATTTTGAACAAAAATGGCAGATTACACACAAGACGGTAATTTTTCAGGGATTAATATAGAGTTGAACAAATTGATATCATAATACATGTAATTATTATAAGGAATATAAATATATGGGTAATTGGTGATCTCTACCATAAACAATTAGTAAACAGGCGGACTGCATGTTGGTTTCATGAAAAAATCCCTGACACATCATTTTTAACAACGAAATATGTGAAAAGAATGGAGATGAACTTACTAATTTAGATATTTCTTTGATATCTTTTAATTTTGTTTATGCAGCAAAGTCTAAATCAAACAAAACGCAACATGAAAGTGAAAGGACAAAGGTCCCAATCAATATATAGTTTGTATTAGTTACACATTTTGCATACTACATATGCAGCTACAAGATACATTTTGCAATTATAGTAATACACCATAACTTTTGGGGAAAAACACAATTGCAATGTATCATTTTCACTTCCTTTTGTTTTCATAAAAAGATGTATGTACACATTTTGCACTTTCTTTCATATACTCCAGGAATTGTTAATAGGAAGTGGATGAATAATTATCATCATTACCCTGTTTGTTTTACTTTAAAAATTAAACATCAAATGAAAAAAAGATAATTCTATCCTCTCCTGCCAATCTTACTCACAATCATTGGTCTGGGCAGGTATCTCAAATATTTTGATCACATTTTTGTTGTTGTGGGGAGGGGTGGGGGGGGGGGGGGTGGGGGGTGGGGGGGTCTGAAAAGGCATTCCAACTTTTTTAATAATTCAGCCAAAGGGCATTATTTGGAAAACTGAAATGCAGAAAACAAATCTGAGAGACAAGTATCTTCTCTAGAAGTTGTACAAAAAATCAGAGACTTAAAAGTGTTTCAACTCGACCTAGTACTTAAAATTTAGCAGTATGGTAATTAAATTACAGGTACACTACTTGAGTCTGATTAGGTAGACTGTAAAAATACTAAATTAAGATTTTGCCTTTAGCTCATGGGAGTAATATGTATTGTGTAGAATTACCCTCTTATGCCTTTTGACTGTTCCACTGTGCTCATTTGAATTTCATTTTTTCTTGCACACAAGTATTTATACTATCTTTCTCAAATGACGATGTTAGACATAGTGTCCAGGAATTACAGGCCAACGCGTACATCCCATACTCAATGATGATGATGATGATGATGATCAATCACGTAGGTTGACAGTCCTAGTACAGAATACTACAGATACTTTATAATTACATTGCAGGAAATTCTAGTCTAGTTGACAATCTATTCAATGGGTTTTCAAGCACATCCTGCCTGTCAGTACAATTTGACATCAGTGCAATATATTTACATATATATGTACATAAATTATAAACTGTACAAGTCATACATTCTAATCAATCTTGTAGATTCCAACATGAAATCACTGATTAGAGTCCATGTCTTATTTTTGTCAGCTACCGGATAACTTGGACTTTTTACTTGATGTTGAATCCCAGTCTTTGGCTTCTCTTTTGCCCTTCTGGTCTTCATCCTTGTCTGCATTGTTTGGAACGTCTTTCTCCTCATCATCTTCATCGTCCTCTAAACCCACATCATCAGAATCCTCCCCTGAAATATCAAGAAAAGAAATAAGTGTACACAGAATACTAAATTATATACTTGTTTATAATAAACTAATTACCAATATTTAAGAAAAAGATGAAGATGATGATGATGATGATGATGATGATGATGATAATGATAGTAATAATAATAATAATAACAATAATAGTAGCAGTGAAATTAGTAAGACATGTAGTGGGTTCGTGCCTAACGCCTGTGTCTGTCAAACTTGACACTCCTGGTGCTCCACAATTAAAATTTCAAAGAGCAATTGAATCTTTCCAAAAATAGAACAAACAAAACAAAACAAAAATTATGTATGGCATGTAAAATATGTTGCTCAAAGACTTACGTCATGGAAAAAATATGCCTTTTGATTTTAATCTACAAGAATTGACAGACAGAGATTTAAAGAGTAACTGTTACTGTTAGCCACTTAGCAATATAGCATACAGCAAAAGAAAAACATCCTTGTTGTGTATCATGAGTTCATGACTTGTTGTGCACTTGGGCCGTTCTGAATGTCATTATTGGTCTAAATTTTAAACTTTCAAATATTCCAAATTGTTCATTCTTTAATTTTCATCCATTTCACCTCTGAATTTTCTGATATTCTAACTAGGGTAAATTTGATAAGGCAATACAATAGACTATATCTGACAACAAATTATATATCATAGATCAATTGTGACATTTATGAAAAGTTTGGTCACATCAGTGAGCCAGTCCAATACCGAGATGTTGTGTATCCGGACAAATGATTTAAAACAGCATTTTGAAGAAGTATCAATATTTTATCAATCTTCTATGAGACTAAGAATTATGTTGAACAATATTATATGGGACAAATATTTATAATTGTGAGTGCTGTTTGTTAAATATTTTTCGATAAATCAAAAGGCAAAAGAGAAGACTTTATGTTTGTTAAGTATCCGGTCACCCAACGACGCAAGTTCACAAGTGTGCCCATCTTTGGACCTGTGACTCGCGCGTGGAGAGTACCCTACTAAACACAAATATAACATACCAAATATCGACTAAATCTTCAACAATTGTTCAAAACATGGTTATGATTTCAAAGTCGTTATCTTTCTAAACTGTTTCGTGTCAATTTTCTTATTTTGAGGGGAATATTTTTCCAAAAAACCAAGACAACTTATAGATTTAGTTGATTTTGTGTTTGTTTTAGAAGGATAATCTCCACGCTAGAGTCATGGGTCCAAAGTATAGACACACTAGTGAACTAGCGCCCACCCACCCCCATCATACATACCAGCGCCTGTCACACTCGTGAGAACGTCTCCCTCTTCACCATCAGCTCCGCCTGCGTCTCGGGCGGCCTCGGATTTGGCGTGGGGCCTCACACCGCTGTTTTTTAGTTGTGCACTTTCTTGCTTTTCTTTCTCCACCTGAACCGTTAAAAATGCATTCACATCTGCCTGTACCTTATAAATAGCATCTCGAACAGACTGGCGCGAGAATTTCCCGTCATCAGTAGCGAGAACACACTTGATATTGGTCCTTTCTCCGGACTTCAATGAAATTTCGCATGAGACACAGGGCGCCGCCATTTTGAATATGAACAGGCACTTTCGTACGTCAGTGTATTTTACTGAATTTATTTATTTCAGTCATGTTATATCTTCCATTTATCGTTATGTGTATATATTTATTAGTATCTTAAAAATATTTTAAGTATCAAATTACTACTAAAGATAATTGAAAGTTACTCAAATTACATGAAATATATACATTACCTAAATTGATTGATGTCGTGGAAGCAAAACTACTTTTTTTTCTCCTGAATGATGATGTTCGAGTTCCAGACAATTTGTACTTTCATTACACGCACAGTTTCTCTATAACTCGGTGCACTTGAGTAGGGTAAATATAGCTAATCATCTTTGTTTATACATATTTACTTCAAAATACTGAGCTCATAATACGAGGAAATGAGGATTTCTATAGTCTACGAGCTCCCTGGATCTGGAGTGAACATGTCCCATGTGCTTTAATCTGTGCTGGTTTTATTTAGCCTAACCCTTGAAGTTGATGGTCAGCTATCACTATCATCAGTATCAGTGTACACAACATACACATTCGCTGTGGCATAACAAAAAATGAATCTTTAGTTAAGACTTGAGCAATGAGTGGACTTTTATCATTAGTGAAATTTGATACTTGTTGGAAAGTAATTTTGTTTAAATTGTTTAATCTGATTGGTGTTTATAGAAATGACTGCAAAAGTCTTGAACTGCCTTGTTCAATTCACTACTTAAGTTTTTAGTTGCTTGCTCTTTGGATTTACACTTCTACTTTTCTAGTTTATACATTTGATAAAGAACTACATGTTTATAATGCAATCTTACAGAATAAGGTAAACGTTAATGCACCATGTTAATTTATTTCTTCATTCCAGATTGTTCTCCTGTGAAGCAACATGAAATTCCGACAGAGGATGGGATGGTTATTTGTGGTCTTATTCCTGGCCCTCAGCTGTTTTTTGTGGTACTTCATCTTTGAGCTGAGTGACCAGTACAACACTCTCGCCCTTGACCATGTCCAGACGTACTCGGAAACGCTTCGTCTCAACCCCAATCAACTCACATGGTACATGTCCATCACCAGACGACTGGTGGCACTTCCATTCTGGTTCTGGGCCCTCATATTCGGGATCCCCTACCTGCAAATCTTCTGTATCTTGATAGCGTGTACGAGAAGCGACCCCCTGAGCGCAACTATCATGGTCGTACCCGTCTTCCTGTGTATGAAGTTAGCGAGTCTCGGAAGCAAGTCGGAGAGAACAGAGTATTTGTCGGATGAGGATATACCCCACTTGCAGACAACATGACATCGAATTGCGTCTTCCGTGAAGAACTGTGTTCCAGATCTGAAGAAATTCTATTTATTGATGGAAGATGACCAGAGTGAAATATTATCTTCTTTAAATGATTTGTATCAGGAGATGTGAAAGATTGCAGAGTTTGACTTTGAACACAAGTAATATGATTAGTCATCATGTTTTATAATTGACTAGGGTGAATGGGGACAAGAATTGGAAGAGCATTTTGGCTTTGTCATTTATTACGACTTGAAGAAATGGAATAGGTCTGCATCACTCCTCACAGGGAAAGAAGAAATGTCAGAACCCTTTTTTTAATTTTCAGCTTATTTTCCCCAGATTAGGTACTCGGTTTTTATTTCTTATCCTATTATGTACAAATTTGTACTTATGGCCTGGGATTTGGATTTGGTAACAAATGTGATATTCTTTTCTTCTAAGTATTATTGCATGTATGGACAAACTGTACTGAATTATTATTTAATGTATTATGTAGTTTTCAGATGCAAATTACACAGAGCTTTGCCTTTGCATTGAAGGGACAAGTGCTAATCACATTTTATCCTTTCTTATAATTGTGCAATGAAAAAGGATTTCATCGACTGTGACTGGTAATGTATAACTTTTGAACATGTAAGGTGCATTTTTTTTTAAAACAACGATGAACATACATATGTATGAGTTTTAATACACTTTAGATGCAGTAGTTATTTACAGTATTCATGTACTTCTTGAATTATGATGCAGAGTTACAAAAGTTACCATTCTTTCATATATACATGTAATGACTTGCAAGTGACTTCATGTTATTCTTTATTTCTAACCAACTATTGAAGGTCAACAATGAATGTATAGTTTTTGTAGAATGAATGACTAAATTGCAAAAGCTGTCACTTAGTTTTTAATAGGACATGTGGATTTTTTTACAAAAGACCAGTTGCAGTGAGATTTTCAGTGTTCATTTGGTGTTATAATTAATGTGCAATGGTTTAATTTAACTAACTGAAGCTAGTAATACAGTATGCAACCTGATTTAATCACCAATCATCAAAAAATGAAAATATGGGATAACACAATGGTATATACAGTACTTTATAACCAAAAAATATTCTCCTCATATTGATTTATTTTCTTCTGTTATTGAAAGCCAACGACAAATACACTGTATCCCTATCAAACGTCAAAGTGATGCCGGGTATTTTTTCCCTGCTCTTGAAACCTGCCTCTCTGCTTGGACAGTATGTAGTATGTACATTTAATTACCCCTAAGTGCCTTCATTGAAATCAATTAAAGTTAAGCTGATCGTTTGAAAAGGTTGCATGTAAGGGCAGTGTTTACACAAAGCACAATTATTATTTTCAGAGAACACATGCTTATACAACTGTACATACTTGTAGACCGTAGTTTATAAGTGGTAATAGGTGCAAATCAATGAAATTATGCTAATGAACACTAAAGAAATGCTTTTTTTCAAGTAGAATGGGAAACGGTAGTCTATGGGATATAATAACATAAGCTCTTGTACTACTTTGTATAATTATTGTACTCGCTCTCGCTTATAAATGGTGTCTATATAGGTGTATGTATTGTAAATTACACAAAAAGGTAAAATGCTTATGCAATACAACAACAAAATATACTCGTCTACAGTGTGAATATGAGATGTAAACATTACATAAATCCAGTGTTATAAACAGTATTGAAGACGAACATGGAAGAAAATAAAACACTGGGAAGAAGAGGGAAAAAAGGCAAACTTAAATGTTATTTTCATCCTCTTAGGTGGTAGCATTGATTTTATTTCAATGCTGCTCTGTCCCAAAAAAAATCAAGGACATTTGATATGACGGCTGCGACGGAAACTTGATAACTTGAAAATGTTTAGATAATCATAAATGGACAAATATAAATTGTCAATGCGTTGCCATTTTCAAGGCCATTTTCAAGGCTATTTTCCACTTAAAATGTTTCTCATGAACTATTTCATGCAGTATGAGTGGACACTATTGCTGGTATATGAATATTTTTATAACTACATGTTCGAAGAAAAAAACACTTGTAAGTAAATACATAAATTCACAAAATGTGGAACTTCATTTTTAGATTATCTTGTCCATTGGAGTTCAAATGGTCATTTTTTTTTAAAATCATGAAGTAAGTAAATGCACTAACAAATTCACAATTATCAATGTTTTAATTAGATTCATGAAAAGCGTAACATGTAACCATGCTTGAAAATGTTTAGTACACGTGGTAGAATTATAGCTTCCAATTCGAATGCGAAATGTATTGAATATTAATCATTATAAATTATTGTACGTGTACATATATAATGAAATTCGACAACAATAAAAATCATTCCAAACTGTTAAGTCTTTGTTCAAATGTATTTATTTTCATCTCAATGTATTATACACAAGTATACATGATTTTAAAAAGTCTTTGATATTCTAATCTGAAAATTTTACAATGTACAGGAAAATCTCAGTACAGTTCTTGCATTCTACAGTGATCTTATTTTTTGTGTTATGAATGCCCGGCACGATGCTTTTGACTTTGTTTTAAAAAATCACCCTGTGCCTACAATTTCAAAATCATACAACTTTCAAAGACTCGCAGTCTTTCATAGCAAATGCAAATTAAAGACACACGCACATACTCGGGTGCATGCCCCACTGTCTTGTTTTAAAATGTAGCCTGTATTAGAATTATCAAATTTCTGGATCATATCATATGTGAATTAAACTTAAAGGTATTACAAAGTTTTGGTATGGGGTCATGAATTTGGTTCAAATTAACAATTTCGGAAGCATATGCGTTCCTACAATATTCATTGATCGTTAACGCGGTTGAAATCGAGTCTAAAGTTATGAAATTATAAATAATAAACTTTTTATGTTGTATAGCTCCCTCTCAAGGTCAAGATATTAATTTAGCTATGAAACAATGTTTATTGACTAAAATCGACCGATTAGCTATTCCCGTTGGAAACTATATATCACAACTACATATTCTGAGATTTTCATGGTCGCAGCTAACATTGTACAGCCATAGGCGCTATTTGAAATTTATCAAAATTTACCGGGAGCACCGGTAAATTTTTATATTGAATTTTTCTCGAAAACAGAAGTGTTTTAGGGGCTAATTTTTTTAGTGCTTATAATACATCCACAGGGGCATCCAAATATAACAAAATTGTAAAGATTCACTATCGACCCAATTTTCAAAATTTCCCAAAACTTTGTAATACCTTTAACCATTTGAGAGGTTACTGTCACTGGCATTTCGTCAGAAATATCCAACTTTAGGATTTTTCATTTATCATTACAGTGGCACCTCATAAAAAAGAGCTTTAAAAAAAAATTACAATGTGATATTGCTGGTCCCAGCTCTTTTTATTCTTTTTTTCCTTCCCCTTGATATAACAAGGTAAATGTAATTTACATTGTCCCAAAGATCTCGTTAAAACGAGGTTCCACTGTATTAATTTTTTTTTTTTTTTAGGGGGGGGGGGGATCATGAATACCTTCAAGAAGGGGAGGGGGATGGTAAAGTCATGACTTGTTTCTGTTGTGTGCTAAGGATATATATACATGTAGGTTCGGTCAGATATGAAGACAAATCCTATGACATAATCAACATTGATTTAAAACGGCACATTGAATCATCTGTCATATTTAATACAGGGTCATGTATTTCCTGAAGCTTGAATGATACACCTGGCAGACCAGTGTAGGAAATACATTTTTTTTATCACAAAAGCCCATATTACATTTTCTCAAGGGAATGTAAGATGTCAAAGCGGGAGTTCTTATATTTCCTTCATGTCCATCTGGTCCCTGTCTTACAAAGAGTTGATATCAATCGCAACCATGTACATACGAGATAGGAGACTGCAAACTTGCGATTGATTGGAGGACTTGCGAATGATTTGGATCAATCGTAACTCTTTGTAAGACGGGGCCCAGAGCTCTTTTTATAAATATTCTAGAGATCCTGTTTAGCTTTCCAGAGCTAAATCTTCATCCACTCCTTCATATCCTTTCCACCGTCTCAGACCTCTCTTCCTTTCTTCCGCTTTCAACATCTACTCCTCCAAGCCATCCATCCTTTCATCTCTTTTTACCCCTTCCCCTGAAGCCCTTGGCCTTGGGTCCTTTCTGGAGCTTCTTGGCCCTGACCTTGGTCCTAGCATCCACTCCTCTCACCCACCGATCACGATCCATCTCCCATCGGAGCTGCTTCATGTCTGAAAACACAGAAAGATTCAATCAATATCTTGTCTATCAATCTAATCAACTTTTTTTCTGCAAATGTGCTTTCATTTCTTCCTGCATTTCACGTCATGCAGGAATTTTAACAGTCCGTAAAGATTTAAGATTATAAATTATAGGTATTTATTGACTTATGTTTTAAATTTGTGTGAGCTAGGTAGTAGTATCATTCCTTCTTTATTTGTGTTATCTTTCATACTATTATTTTCTTTATATTTCTCTTGGGGGGGGGGGGGGGTATAAAGCACTTGTTAAAGAAGTAAAATGAAATCTTCTTGCTATCCTTTGCATGAAAGGGCAATGGCAATTGTCATGTATGTCTCCCATCTGACTTCTGACATTCATCCATTTATTTCATCAACAAATGTAAAATCCTGATATGACCATTGACTTGACTAATGGCTCTCCACTACCATCAGTCAATGGCCATATTAATTAAACAAAACACAAATCCAAATGCATAAACGTATTGAGCTAAACAAACCTGCTTTGTCTTTGTTGGCTAGTGCATTGAGTCCAATATCAAACTTAGATCCAACATTTTCATCAATCATGCTTGAAATCTGCAGCAAAAGGAAAAGAAGTACATTTCAAATTGTATCAAGGACATAATTAGTAATGCGGACAGGGTGCGTTATTTAGACATTTGGAAAAGTTGATAATATCTACATTAAATAGAAGATAACAAATTGTTATAAAGTTAAAAACCAAACCAAACAAGTTCCTAGATTTTAAGGTACTTTTTTTTTGTTAAGCAGGAATACTCAATACCAGTAACTGAGTGGGTAGATGAGTATTGATACTAGGAGAAAATTTCTAACACACGTCCAA
>JAVYIG010015770.1:0-34341 GCA_035222895.1 Strongylocentrotus droebachiensis | reverse complement strand
CCTACTGGAACCGGGTTATTTTTGTATTAAAGGGAAATCCAACCCAAATAGACAACTAGTCTAAAAAAAAGCACGAAAATCAGAGAAGCAAACTGACGAAAGTTTCAATTAAATCTGACTAAATATAAGAAAGTTATGAATTTTTAAAAGTTGTAATCAATATACGTATGGACACTTCAAATTGGCTAAAGCGGTAGTGTCAATGTGATGTAGTGTCGGACTACTTCCCATCTGTTCCAACATAGAAAATGACTAAAAAATGACCAAAAATTCATGGCTCAGGAGGGTATTTTTTTAGAGGGCCTATAATAATATGCTATCTATAATATATTTTGAGAAGTGCCCAAAGGGAGAATGAACTTTCGAGAAAAAACAGACATTAATGATATTTTTGTACACGGCAAATGGGAGAGTTATCCACGTCCTACGTCACAATCCAGTTACCATAGACTTATTGATCTTATATTTTAAACATTCATAACTTCCTTACTATTGGTCCGATTTATGTCAAACTTTTTTGCCATTCTGTTTATGTTATTTTTCTGCTATCATACAAATCAACTTATTACAAGGGTTGGATTTGTATTAAGGCTATGGGAATATGTTACATCAGTAGTCAACATGTTAATTTCCAGGAGAAATGAAGTTAAGTTTATTTCATCTTCATGTTTAGATAATGTAGGCCCCTGCTAACCAGCTTTATGCATTGTCATTGATAATTATGTTATTGAATGTAACTCATGCCTCATTTCAATCATCGTACTTGGAATAATTTCACTCCTTATTACAGTTTTTAAAGTTTTATAATCAGCAGGTTGTTTAACATTTATATATAGAAACACTTATGTACAAAATGTGTTGTTTGCACTTTTTTATGAATCAAGTGTAATGATGATCGACGATGTAGATTCATAAAAAAATCAGCTGTTTGGGAAATCTTTTGAAAATATTTGGAAAGGATTCATGTCCTCTAGCAAGACATTGATCTACATTTGCCAGACTCAACCCAGGTGATGTATATGGGTACCTGGCAGGAATTATATTCCTTGAAATGCTAGAGCTCCGGGGTAATAATTGCGGAGCGCCAAGAGTGTCAGATCTGACAGACATGAGCGCTATGCAATATACAATATATATATTTTTGTTTGCCTTTTCAAAAAATTTGGAAAGCTATTTGAATTTTGAAAACAACTGAAATCTGCAATGGGACTATTTCCCTAATCTTTGTACAAACATGATATTTGTATATGGGATAACTTTGATGGCGAAATACTGCAGAAAATGCATGCTTATAGCTATCGTGGATTTTTAAACATATGTTATTGTACACGCCCTCAACGCTGAGTAACCAAACACCCCTCCTCCCCCCATTTGTTTCTTTCGTTGTAAATATTGTAATATTTTAATTTACCATGTCTAGGAGAATTTCGAATTTAGTTTTTCGGTTTATTGTTTTTTTCTTTATTATGTATGTTACATGTCCTTTTCTCTAAGCGCCATGAGCACCGAAAGGTGTACCCGTGCGCTATACAAGTAGCCACTACTATTATTATTATTCGATTGGGGGAGAGATAAAGGAAAAGGATATATGTTAAATATGTTAATGGCCTTGTATTACGTTTGGTATTATTCATTACGTTCTCGGAGCATTTATATCAAAGTAATGCAATTTACGTCAGTACTTCACATCACCATTAAGATTAGAGAGATTATACTCAATAAGTCCCGTGGAATGCATGTAGCTAATTAATGTACTTGTTGTAAAAATGTACGTATCTGTATTATGAACCAACTTTTGTATTATATGTGTATGTATATATAAATACACACACATTATATCATTCATTATTTCGAAAACTACACCTTGGATTGCTACTAGAGTAGCACTGTTTAATGTATTGTAAATAGGTTTGTGTGACGAAAGAATTCACGAATTTCATACAAAAGATGCATATATGTGTTGGAAGATTGAGTAATTGTGTATAATAGTAATTGCTTTTGTAAGTGATAATTTCATTATATTAATCTTTACAGCTGCATACGAATCTCAAGTATTATCATTACTTTTCATTATTTTATTCTTTCTTCCTAGGCATTTTACAAAAATATGTAGTTGATAATTTTAGGAGTGTATTCGAGTTGTTTCTATCATATATTTATGATGGCACTTGTTTCATGCATGGGGATTGCCCTATAGATGAAGTAGAATGCTTCATTTGTTATTCACACAAATACAGTACACATATTACTCGTTAATGATATAAAGTAGATTTTTATGAGGCGTAACAACTTTACAAAAAAAAAAAAAAAAAAAAGTGAGGCTAGAAACAGATTGTTCTTTAATAGTAGTTAGGAAAAATTGTTATAAAAACAAATGTGCAGGTGTTCCAAAAAAAGAAAATAGAAACAAAATGGCAAAAGCATGAAGTTACAATGCAAATAGTAAACATTGGTTTTATTACAACTCTGCGACAGTTAAGACTTACATGTATGATATCTGTACAAGAATATATATAAACATTGAGTTATCAGGTTGTGGCAAGTGATCAATCTGGATCTTGATTCCCGAAATTGTGGTAAAGCAAACATGAATGTTATCACACATGTCCAACAAATTTATGAAGGGATGCGTTGTTCTAACGCCACCTTGTGACTGCTTTAGTAATAAACCACATGAAAACTTTGCAGTCGATCACCAATAGACAACGTGTAACTGGTGCATTCATTATTGTCCCTAAGGTATCAGAGAGAGAGAGAGAGAGAGAGTGGCGGGAAAGGTATAGAGAGATAAAGAGAGAGAGAGAGAGAGAGCGACGGGAGGAGTATAGAGGAGAGAGAGAGAGAGATAGACAGGAAGGGTATAGAGCAGAGAGGGAGAGAATGAGTGACGGGAAGGGTAGAGAGAGAGACAGAGAGTGAGTGACGGAAGAGGTATAGCGCAGAGAGAGAGAGGGAGAGATTGAGTGACGGGAGGGGTATAGAGCAGAGAGGGAGAGATTGAGTGACGGGAGGGGTATAGAGCAGAGAGGGAGAGATTGAGTGACGGGAGGGGTATAGAGCAGAGAGGGAGAGAATGAGTGACGGGAGGGGTATAGAGCAGAGAGGGAGAGATTGAGTGACGGGAGGGGTATAGCGCAGAGAGAGGGAGAGATTGAGTGACGGGAGGGGTATAGAGCAGAGAGGGAGAGTGAGTGACGGGAGGGGTATAGCGCAGAGAGAAGGAGAGAGTAAGTGACGGGAGGGGTATAGAGCAGAGAGGGAGAGAATGAGTGACGGGAAGGGTATAGAGCAGAGAGGGAGAGAGTGAGTGACGGAAGAGGTATAGCGCAGAGAGAGGGAGAGAGTGAGTGACGGAAGGGGTATAGAGCAGAGAGAGGGAGAGATTGAGTGACGGGAGGGGTATAGCGCAGAGAGAGGGAGAGATTGAGTGACGGGAGGGGTATAGAGCAGAGAGAGGGAGAGATTGAGTGACGGGAGGGGTATAGCGCAGAGAGAGGGAGAGATTGAGTGACGGGAGGGGTATAGCGCAGAGAGAGGGAGAGAGTGAGTGACGGGAAGGGTATAGAGCAGAGAGGGAGAGAGTGAGTGACGGAAGAGGTATAGCGCAGAGAGAGGGAGAGATTGAGTGACGGGAGGGGTATAGCGCAGAGAGAGGGAGAGATTGAGTGACGGGAGGGGTATAGCGCAGAGAGAGGGAGAGATTGAGTGACGGGAGGGGTATAGAGCAGAGAGGGAGAGATTGAGTGACGGGAGGGGTATAGAGCAGAGAGAGGGAGAGATTGAGTGACGGAAGGGGTATAGAGCAGAGAGGGAGAGAATGAGTGACGGAAGGGGTATAGCGCAGAGAGAGGGAGAGATTGAGTGACGGGAGGGGTATAGAGCAGAGAGGGAGAGAATGAGTGACGGAAGGGGTATAGCGCAGAGAGAGGGAGAGATTGAGTGACGGGAGGGGTATAGAGCAAATAGAGGGAGAGAGAGAGTGACGGGAGGGGAATAGAGCAGAGAGAGAGAGACGGGAATGGTATAGAGAGAGACAGAGAGTGTGACGGAAGGGGTATAGAGCAGAGAGAGGGAGAGATTGAGTGACGGGAGGGGTATAGCGCAGAGAGAGGGAGAGATTGAGTGACGGGAGGGGTATAGCGCAGAGAGAGGGAGAGATTGAGTGACGGGAGGGGTATAGAGCAGAGAGAGGGAGAGATTGAGTGACGGAAGGGGTATAGAGCAGAGAGAGGGAGAGATTGAGTGACGGGAGGGGTATAGCGCAGAGAGAGGGAGAGATTGAGTGACGGGAGGGGTATAGAGCAGAGAGAGGGAGAGATTGAGTGACGGGAGGGGTATAGCGCAGAGAGAGGGAGAGATTGAGTGACGGGAGGGGTATAGAGCAGAGAGAGGGAGAGATTGAGTGACGGAAGGGGTATAGAGCAGAGAGAGGGGGAGATTGAGTGACGGGAGGGGTATAGCGCAGAGAGAGGGAGAGATTGAGTGACGGGAGGGGTATAGAGCAGAGAGAGGGAGAGATTGAGTGACGGGAGGGGTATAGAGCAGAGAGAGGGAGAGATTGAGTGACGGAAGGGGTATAGAGCAGAGAGAGGGAGAGATTAAGTGACGGGAGTGGTATAGCGCAGAGAGAGGGAGAGATTGAGTGACGGGAGGGGTATAGAGCAGAGAGAGGGAGAGATTGAGTGACGGGAGGTGTATAGCGCAGAGAGAGGGAGAGATTGAGTGACGGGAGGGGTATAGAGCAGAGAGAGGGAGAGATTGAGTGACGGAAGGGGTATAGAGCAGAGAGAGGGAGAGATTGAGTGACGGGAGGGGTATAGCGCAGAGAGAGGGAGAGATTGAGTGACGGGAGGGGTATAGCGCAGAGAGAGGGAGAGATTGAGTGACGGGAGGGGTATAGAGCAGAGAGAGGGAGAGATTGAGTGACGGGAGGGGTATAGAGCAGAGAGAGGGAGAGATTGAGTGACGGAAGGGGTATAGCGCAGAGAGAGGGAGAGATTGAGTGACGGGAGGGGTATAGAGCAGAGAGGGAGAGAATGAGTGACGGGAAGGGTATAGAGCAAATAGAGGGAGAGAGAGAGTGACGGGAGGGGTATAGAGCAGAGAGGGAGAGACGGGAATGGTATAGAGAGAGACAGAGAGTGTGACGGAAGGGGTATAGAGCAGAGAGGGAGAGACGGGAATGGTATATAGAGAGACAGAGAGTGTGACGGAAGGGGTATAGAGCAGAGAGAGAGAGACGGGAATGGTATAGAGAGAGACAGAGAGTGTGACGGAAGGGGTATAGAGCAGAGAGAGGGAGAGATTGAGTGACGGGAGGGGTATAGCGCAGAGAGAGGGAGAGATTGAGTGACGGGAGGGGTATAGCGCAGAGAGAGGGAGAGATTGAGTGACGGGAGGGGTATAGAGCAGAGAGAGGGAGAGATTGAGTGACGGAAGGGGTATAGAGCAGAGGGAGGGAGAGATTGAGTGACGGGAGGGGTATAGAGCAGAGAGAGAGAGACGGGAATGGTATAGAGAGAGACAGAGAGTGTGACGGAAGGGGTATAGAGCAGAGAGAGGGAGAGATTGAGTGATGGGAGGGGTATGGAGAGAGAGAGAGAGTGACGGAAGGGGTATAGAGCAGAGAGGGAGAGAGAGTGAGTGACGGAAAGGGTATAGAGAGAGAGACAAAGAGTGAGTGACGGAAGGGGGTATAGCGCAGAGAGAGGGAGAGATTGAGTGACGGGAGGGGTATAGAGCAGAGAGGGAGAGATTGAGTGACGGGAGGGGTATAGAGCAGAGAGGGAGAGAGAGTGAGTGACGGGAGGGGTATAGCGCAGAGAGAGGGAGAGATTGAGTGACGGGAGGGGTATAGAGCAGAGAGGGAGAGATTGAGTGACGGGAGGGGTATAGAGCAGAGAGGGAGAGAATGAGTGACGGGAGGGGTATAGAGCAGAGAGGGAGAGAGTGAGTGACGGGAAGGGTATAGCGCAGAGAGAGGGAAAGAGTGAGTGACGGGAGGGGTATAGCGCAGAGAGAGGGAGAGAGAATGAGTGACGGGAAGGGTATAGAGCAGAGAGAGGGAGAGATTGAGTGACGGGAGGGGTATGGAGCAGAGAGGGAGAGAGAGTGAGTGACGGGAAGGGTATAGAGCAGAGAGGGAGAGAGTGAGTGACGGGAGGGGTATAGCGCAGAGAGAGGGAGAGAGTGAGTGACGGGAGGGGTATAGCGCAGAGAGAGGGAGAGAGAATGAGTGACGGGAGGGGTATAGCGCAGAGAGAGGGAGAGAGTGAGTGACGGGAGGGGTATAGCGCAGAGAGAGGGAGAGAGAATGAGTGACGGGAGGGGTATAGCGCAGAGAGAGGGAGAGATTGAGTGACGGGAGGGGTATAGCGCAGAGAGAGGGAGAGAGAATGACTGACGGGAGGGGTAAAGCGCAGAGAGAGGGAGAGATTGAGTGACGGGAGGGGTATAGAGCAGAGAGAGGGAGAGAGAATGAGTGACGGGAGGGGTATAGCGCAGAGAGAGGGAGAGATTGAGTGACGGGAGGGGTATAGAGCAGAGAGAGGGAGAGAGAATGAGTGACGGGAGGGGTATAGCGCAGAGAGAGGGAGAGAGAATGAGTGACGGGAGGGGTATAGCGCAGAGAGAGGGAGAGATTGAGTGACGGGAGGGGTATAGCGCAGAGAGAGGGAGAGATTGAGTGACGGGAGGGGTATAGAGCAGAGAGAGGGAGAGAGAATGAGTGACGGGAGGGGTATAGCGCAGAGAGAGGGAGAGAGAATGAGTGACGGGAGGGGTATAGCGCAGAGAGAGGGAGAGATTGAGTGACGGGAGGGGGTAAAGCGCAGAGAGAGGGAGAGATTGAGTGACGGGAGGGGTATAGCGCAGAGTAGGGAGAGAGATTGAGTGACGGGAGGGGTATAGCGCAGAGAGAGGGAGAGAGAATGAGTGACGGGAGGGGTATAGAGCAGAGAGGGAGAGATTGAGTGACGGAAGGGGTATAGAGCAGAGAGGGAGAGATTGAGTGACGGAAGGGGTATAGAGCAGAGAGGGAGAGAATGAGTGACGGGAGGGGTATAGAGCAGAGAGAGGGAGAGAGAGAGTGACGGGAAGGGTATAGAGCAAATAGAGGGAGAGAGAGAGTGACGGGAGGGGTATAGAGCAGAGAGGGAGAGAATGAGTGACGGGAGGGGTATAGAGCAGAGAGAGGGAGAGAGTGAGTGACGGGAGGGGTAAAGAGCAAATAGAGGGAGAGAGAGAGTGACGGGAGGGGTATAGAGCAGAGAGGGAGAGAATGAGTGACGGGAGGGGTATAGCGCAGAGAGAGGGAGAGATTGAGTGACGGGAGGGGTATAGAGCAGAGAGGGAGAGAGAGTGAGTGACGGGAAGGGTATAGAGCAGAGAGGGAGAGAGTGAGTGACGGGAGGGATATAGAGCAGAGAGAGGGAGAGAGAGAGTGACTGGAGGGGTATAGAGCAAATAGAGGGAGAGAGAGAGTGACGGGAGGGGTATAGAGCAGAGAGGGAGAGAATGAGTGACGGGAGGGGTATAGCGCAGAGAGAGGGAGAGATTGAGTGACGGGAGGGGTATAGAGCAGAGAGGGAGAGAGAGTGAGTGACGGGAAGGGTATAGAGCAGAGAGGGAGAGAATGAGTGACGGGAGGGGTATAGCGCAGAGAGAGGGAGAGATTGAGTGACGGGAGGGGTATAGAGCAGAGAGGGAGAGAATGAGTGACGGGAAGGGTATAGAGCAAATAGAGGGAGAGAGAGAGTGACGGGAGGGGTATAGAGCAGAGAGAGAGAGACGGGAATGGTATAGAGAGAGACAGAGAGTGTGACGGAAGGGGTATAGAGCAGAGAGGGAGAGAGTGAGTGACGGGAGGGGTATAGAGCAAATAGAGGGAGAGAGTGAGTGACGGGCGAGAGAGAGAGAGAGGTTAGAACAAAGAAAGGAAGAGTGGGGGGGAGGGGAGGGGGGGGGGTATAGAGCGGAAGAAATATGTTCGAAATTGTTTCAGAATCTTGCCCACTGAAACAAACATTATATACAGCAAAGTTAGAACCCTGGAACAAGGCGTCGTGTTTCCTTGCTGCAATTTTTTCTGGCAACACCCCCCCCCCCCCACCCCCCCCCCCCTCCCCTCCCCCTCAGATCATGTTCGCGGCATTGAAAACAAATAAATCAGCAAATTGTAAGTTGCCTACACTTCTACGATATGGGATAGGCCTTTAAAACTTCGAACATAACTATATGCATCATAAACTCTGCATATATTTTAGATGAGGTATGGATCATAATTATATTCCCCCTTAGATCCGGCCGTTGATGGGGTTATAAGGTTAGGATATACAGTCGAGGTTCTCTGTATATACAGTGGCGTAGGCAGCCTATTTAGTGGGCCTGTTGAATTAGGGGGGGGGGGGGGGCTCTAAGTTCTTCAGGTCTTACTCGGAAAATGAAATGATATTTACAAAGCTGCTGATTAAGTGGGTATGAAAGAATGTAGTGATAGTGTGTCACATGGCGGGGGGGGGGGGCGGGGAGCGATTTTTGTTTTCCTACGAACTTTGAGCTCGCGAGGGGAACCTGCGCATGCGCACTCGCGAAGGAAACCAGCGCATGCGCACTAGGAATCCGGTAGGGTGGTCAATAGGGTGATAGTAATAATCAAAGCAATCTTTCATCAACTCATCGTTAGCTCAATCGGTAAGGACAGCGTGTTACTAATAGAACCTTGGAGTTACCGTGAGGGTTCAAATCTCAGCTTATTTAGTTTTTTTACCTTTATAAATAGTGAGGCAAAGCAATAAATATTCAAAGTCTAATTATTTGTGACCTCTTAGCAAGCTTACGAAGCTTGTTGTGTATGAAAATGAGTTCATACTGGAATCTGGGCTCAAAGTTCGTAGGAAAAAAAATTCGCGGGCGGGGTGGCCATAGACGCCGGAAGTGGGAAGCAGGGGGAAGGGGGCACTCTCCCCCAACTGAAACATGGGGGGTGGGGGGCACAGAGCATTTTTGCCCCCCTCCCCCCAAAATATATATATATATATATATATGAAGAGCTTGATTCCAAAAGGAGCTAAATCCATATTTTATCAAAATGGAGTTATTTGTCTTAAAATAATGATTTCCTACATGGGGACAAAATGCACTACAGTGTGTCCCGAAACAAACTATACACTTTTGAAATGGCAGCCATTTCAAAAGTGTATAGTTTTTTTCGGGACACACTGTATATCAACTTCGAAAATTTTACCAGGAAGTATGAACAAAATTAGGTACAATATCATGTTTCATTCCAAAAGGAGCTAAATTCAAATCGGTTTCATTCCAAAAGGAGCTAAATCCACTTTGAGTAAATTACCTTTTCCCCCCTCCACTTTCCCTTTAGCAATGTACCTTCATGTTGTTATATACGTTAAAGGTGTTGCCCTGGACCAATAATATATGATAAGAAAACAAATCTACCAGTTATTTCTAATATTTACTAAATTATTAGATTTTGTGGATTTAGCTCCTTTTGGAATGAAACATGGATTTAGCTCCTTTTGGAATAAAACGGATTTAGCTCCTTTTGGAATGAAAATGTGATATGTTGTCTACTTTCGTTTCAAAAGGTTTTTTTAGTTGTGATTTCATTATTACTATTTAAAAGGAAAGGTTTGCTACTAAATTTCAATAAATTTCGGTGACTTTATTGAGAAAATATGAAATTTTCCAGGTACAATATTATGTTTCATTCCAAAAGGAGCTAAATCCACGAAAACAAAAATTCTAAAAAATTAGTAAAAATCAGGAAAAACTGGTAGATTTTTTCTTATCATATATTATTGGTCAAGGGTGACACCTTTAAAATATATAACAACATTAAGGTCCATGGCTAAAGGGAAAGTGGAGCAATACAAAAAGTTGATTTACTCAGAAGTACCCAAAGTGGATTTAGCTCCTTTTGGAATGAAACTCTTCATATATAATAACAATTTAAAAAATCCACCCTCCCCTCCAAAATAAAAAAGGCATTAAAGGGGTCAAGATGTTTCGTATTTTTAACCCAAAAGAGCATAACTATAATAAAAACCTGAATTTAATCACTTATCAAATTCCATTCAAAGAAAAGGAATGCTAACAGGAATTAAATTTCTTCAACATTCCGCATGCCACCTAGATTTATCAATGGAGGTTTTTATAATAGCGATACGCGCATATCGTGGAAATATTGTAAGAGGATGGGAAAGCGTGCATACATACAAAACGCGTAGAGATGACGATTGATATGTGGTCATGGAAGTTATGTGTTATCATTATTCATACATACAGGCTAGAAGTGAATCTATAAGAATACAGGGGAAGGGGTCGAAAAGGCGTTGGGGAGAGTTTGGGTAGGTTGAAGAAATTGATGATTCGAAAAATTCACAAAGGGAGACTTTTCAATGTTTAAAAGATGTTTTGAAAGGATCAAAACCATCTATACACAGAGTTTGGCCAACTTGGTTTTAGTAGGTCACGACATGGCGTATATTATTTGTTTCGTGTGCTTGCCTAACAAAACAGTATTCGTCATATTCGGCCCAACTCAATCCGGGTTGGCCAAAGTTTCCTACAATCAACGGGACTAAAAAGGGATTGTTGTCGAGCGCCCTCTTACTTTGAAAAACCCTTTATGAAAATGTCTGCCGTGTTAAAATCCTCCTTCCTGTCACCTTGCACAATACATTCAAGATCAGACTGCTTGAATAGACTTCAGAATTTAATTTTAAAAGATCAGTAGAGAAAAGATTTTAAAAAGTTTTGTCTCTTGTTTTGTCTTAAGATCACTTGTGAACTAGGCCCCCCTCCCTAGGAAAGGAAAGAATTTTAGAACAAATAAAGAAAGTAAAGGGACTAAAGAAAGGATGCACGATGGGTATCAGAGTGGTATAGCAGTGGCCTCGAAACCGGTGGGTCCTGGGTTCGAAACCAAGTCAATTCGATCATTTCCTTTGGTAAGGCATTAATCCTCATTACCAATTCCCTCGGAGAGGACTTAACAGCGTCGGTCCGATGGTTGTGTCATTACAAGCATATACATGCTTTCTTAGCAGTTAGGTACAATTAGCATCATCAGATGAAAGAAAAAGAAGGGAAGAAACGAAAGAAAAACAAAAGAAAGAATGAAAGAAAAGAGAAGAAGGCATGAATATACCATTATCTCTATCATGTGTATACAATGTCCATTGTTTCGGTCAGTTTAGAGTGCCTAATATGGCTTCGCAATACCGACTTGGAGATAACTATAGCATAATTATGTCCAATGGATATCGGTCATCATACCTGTGAAGGAACATTCTCACAATAACACAATATTCATTATTTTCATGTAATGAAGAGGAGATCGTTTTTAATAAAGGACCACTATTGATCAAGAGTTTTGGGGTAAATGTTTGCGTTTCAAACTTTAACAAATAAACCGCCTGGCCTGGTGAAGTCCATCTCGAGTTAGCTGATATGGTCTTCTCGTGACCATGTAGGTGTGTGGTGGTTTGATGGTTTGTTTGACCTGACAGCTAAGAAAGCATGCGTATTCTTGCACGTAGGCCTATATGGGATCGACAGGGGATCTCCAAGGGACTTTGCCAAGTAAAGAGGATTAATGCTTACCGTTAGGGTCTAACGCGAGGATTAATGCTTACCGTTAGGGTCTAACGCGAGGATTAATGCTTACCGTTAGGGTCTAACGCGTTGACTAGGATTTGAGACCGAGACCTAATAGACTACTACTTTACTATAGCATTGTAATTAACGGCTTTTACTGAACAGTCAGGAGAACAAGAACTCGGAAAGGAACAGTGTATATGAGATGTAAAATTTAATATGAGGCGTGTTTTTACACAACATCATGTTACCTTTGATAGCGAGAGGGAGAGAGAGAGAGAGAGAGAGAGAGGTAGAGAGCGTGTGAGAGACAGGTTTGATTTCCAACGAAATAAAGCCATAGGGGAAGTGCAAAATTGAAGGGATGAATTAGAGTTTCTATCGGTCAAGACAGCCATTTTGAAGATTATAAATAACTTAAATTCGTTGGTTCTGCCCCCGGACCCCTGGACCCCTGAACCCATGCAGTGCAACATTGAAACCCGCCGGGAATACATAATTTGTATCTCTTTATCATTGCGAGCGAGTCATTGTTAAATTTATTTTCCATTTTTACCTCAATTTGATCGCATTACAATATACCTTCTTTGTATGGGGTGCCGCATGTCGGTCTCTTCAGAACAAGGATTCAATTTTAGAATTTTTAATATTTCTTAACTCAAGCGAGTTACATTGCATTTAATAAATGAGGATATTTAAATGCAAACGAAATCCGGACACTCCAGAATAAGGCTGGAATTGTGATTTGAAAGACTCTTGCTTATTTAAAGTTGTCTTAATTCTCACAGTTTACACAAGTTTGAGCCGTTTTTAGAATTTCGTCGTGTTAAGCGGGGATTTAGTACACGGAATAATATTATGGACATCATCATAATAAGCCCGAAACAGTGGTTTATAATTCAATTGTTACTCAAGTATCTTATCATCGAACCACTCATCGTGCACCTAAACTGAATGCGGTGACTGACGTCATTGACCTGCACTTAAAGGCCTACTGATTAATTATACAAATAAAGTGAGTAACTAATATTGTTTTATATTTCATGTGTTTAGGTATAAGAAGTCCCGCTTTTCATCTCTGATAACTGCCCCTTTTACTTTGATAATTGCCCTTTTACCTTCGTAAAAAATGCCCATTTCTATTTCAAGAATATATACATTTAACCAATATGAAAGGGTTTTCAAACTCAAAGCATCTGCATTTACATTACTAATATGCATTCATTTAAAAAGAGACATATTTGCCGAAACATGCTTTGGCAAATGTTTTTTTTATCACCCATCATCTCTCCCCGAAACAATAGATTTTTACAAGACAACTCAAGCGACTGAGAGCATTTCTTTTCTCAATAATTTTCCCCAAAGCTTGCTTGCTAAACTCGCTTGCATATATTGCAAGCCTATCTCATTCACTAAAATATTGTGCTTAAAATCCCATCAGGATTGTGAATTTCATCGAAAGGTTTTCTGCATGGTTTTTAATCGTCCGACAATCACAAACATCTGCAAAGTTTTGTTCTCAAACAGTGAAGAAAAATTCCCCTTCTATTAAGTTTACCTTTTCACCTCTGATAAGTGCCCCTTTTATTTTGACACGTACCCTCTTTTTCTTTCCAATAATTGCCTATTTTTCTTGTGATTAGTGCCCTAATTCTTTTATAAATAAAGTCCCTTTCCCCTTCTCATGAATGCCCTTTTCATCTCTGATAAAAAATGCCCTCATTGAATTATGAAAGGTACTCCTTTTCCTTAAAAAATGTCCCCTTTCTTTTATAATAAGAATCCCTTTCCCATTCTGATAAGTGCCCCTTTTCACTTTGACACGCACTCTTTTCCTTTCTTAAAAGTGCCCTATTTCCTTCTGATAAGTGCCCCCTTTCTCTTCTTAATAATAGCTCCGTCCCTTTCCCATGAATACCCCTGTACACCTCTGATAAGAGCCCCTTTCTCTTCTTAATAATAGCTCCATCCCTTTCACATGAAACCCCCTTTACACCTCTGATAAGTGGCCCTTTCCCTTCTTAATAATAGCTCCATCCCTTTCACATGAATACTCCTTTACACGTCTGATAAGAGCCCCTTTCCCTTCCTAAAAATAGCTCCATCCCTTTCACATGAAACCCCCTTTACACCTCTGATAAGAGCCCCTTTTCCTTCTTAATAATAGCTCCATCCCTTTCACATGAATTCCCCTGTACATCTCTGATAAAAGTCCCTTTCCCTTCTTAATAATAGCTCCATTCCTTTCACATGAATACCCCTTTACACCTCTGATAAGAGCCCCTTTCCCTTCTTAATAATAGCTCCATCCCTTTCACATGAATAACCCTTTACACCTCTGATAAGAGCCCCTTTCCCTTCTTAATAATAGCTCCATCCCTTTCACATGAATACCCCTTTACACCTCTGATAAGAGCCCCTTTCCCTTTTAATAATAGCTCCATCCCTTTCACATGAATAACCCTTTACACCTCTGATAAGAGTGCCTTTCCCTTCTTAATAATAGCTCCATCCCTTTCACTTTAATATCCCTTTACACATCTGATAAGAGCCCCTTTCCCTTCTTAATAATAGCTCCATCCCTTTCACATGAATACCCCTTTACACGTCTGATAAGAGCCCCTTTCCCTTCCTAATAATAGCCCCATCCCTTTCACATGTATACCCCTTTACACCTCTGATAAGAGCCCCTTTCCCTTCTTAATAATAGCTCCATCCTTTTCACATGAATAACCCTTTACACTTCTGATAAGAGCCCCTTTCCCTTCTTAATAATAGCTCTATCCCTTTCACATGAATACTCCTTTACACCTCTGATAAGAGCCCCTTTCCCTTCTTAATAATAGCTCCATCCCTTTCACATGAATACTCCTTTACACCTCTGATAAGAGCCCCTTTCCCTTCTTAATAATAGCTCCATCCCTTTCACATGAACACCCCTTTACACCTCTGATAAGAGCACCTTTCCCTTCTTAATAATAGCTCCATCCCTTTCACCTGAATACCCCTTTACACCTCTGATAAGAGCCACTTTCCCTTCTTAATAATAGCTCCATTCCTTTCACATGAATACCCCTTTACACCTCTGATAAGAGCCCCTTTTCCTTCTTAATAATAGCTCCATCCCTTCCACATGAATACCCCTTTACACCTCTGATAAGAGCCCCTTTCCCTTCTTAATAATAGCTACATTCCTTTCACATGAATACCCCTTTACACCTCTGATAAGAGCCCCTTTTCCTTCTTAATAATAGCTCCATCCCTTTCACATGAATACCCCTTTACACGTCTGATAAGAGCCCCTTTCCCTTCTTAATAATAGCTCCATCCCTTTCACATGAATACCCCTTTACACCTCTGATAAGAGCCCCTTTCCCTTCTTAATAATAGCTACATTCCTTTCACATGAATACCCCTTTATACCTCTGATAAGAGCCCCTTTCCCTTTTTAATAATAGCTCCATTCCTTTCACATGGATAACCCTTTACACGACTGATAAGAGCCCCTTTCCCTTCTTAATAATAGCTTCATCCCTTTCACCTGAATACCCCTTTACACGTCTGATAAGAGTCCCTTTTTCTTCCCTCGTAATAGCTCCATCCCTTTCACATGAATACCCCTTTACACCTCTGATAAGAGCCCCTTTCCCTTCCTAATAATAGTTCCATCCCTTTCACATGAATACCCCTTTACACCTCTGATAAGAGTCCCTTTTTCTTCCCTCATAATAGCTCCATCCCTTTCACATGAATACCCCTTTACACCTCTGATAAGAGCCCCTTTCCCTTCCTAATAATAGTTCCATCCCTTTCACATGAATACCCCTTTACACCTCTGATAAGAGCCCCTTCCATGTTGACACGTGCCCCATTTTAATTTCTAATATATTTATACTATTTTGCCTTCTGACAAGTGGCCCCCCCCCCCTTTTTTTTATATAATTGCCCCCTTTTAGCCCTGGTAAATTCCTCTATGACAATCTGATAAGTGTTCCTTTTTCGACAAAATAATGTCCCTTTTCCATTTTCACAATTGCCCCTTTGTCATCGTTGTTGTACTCTGGAATCAGAGAAGAATAATTATTGACGTGTAGTAGTACTTTTAGTAATATTAGGGAATGCATGCAGTATTCCTACGCAGACGACACCGCACTGGGGTTCAACAACCACTCCTTCGAGGCAATCGAAACATCACTGGAGAAGGACCTGAAGATGCTAGCCGAGTTCTTCAACAGATGGCATCTCAAGATAAGCATACCAAAGACTGTATCCTCCGTCTTCCACCTGGCTAACCGATGCGCCAACCGAGAGCTGAATATCTCACTAGATGGGTCTAGGCTGAACTTCGTCTCAACACCAAAGTACCTAGGTGTCACTCTTGACCGAAGCCTCACCTTCCACGAGCATGCCAAAGCCACAGCTCAAAAGACCCAAGCCAGAGTGTCTCTCCTAAAGAAGCTTGCAGGGACCGGATGGGGAGCTAATTTCACCACCCTTCGCACCTCCACTCTAGCTCTTGCCTTCTCCACTGCCGAGTATGCTGCACCTGCATGGAGCCACAGCACCCATGTACACAAGGTTGATGTTGTCCTCAATGATGCTATGAGACTAATCAGCGGTACACTCACTGCAACACCAGTCAGCAACCTGCCAATATTATCTGGCATACCACCAGCTCAGCTCAGACGAGATGCGCAGTACACTAAGCTTGCCCAAAAGCATGACAGAGATAAATGCCTTGTTCCTGCCCCCTCTGCCTTTGAAGGACAGCGTCTCCCTAGAAAACACTTTGCAACAGAGGCTGCTGAGCTGCGGCCTGAGAACCCCCCCTCCACCTTAACCACTTGGATAGCAAAACGCTGGTCAGACCAGTGGAATTCGTCCACTACCAACCTGAAGGAGTTCATCCCAAAGCCCTGTGCAAAACCAAGTGGCAGCGACCTCCCAAGAAAAGCCTGGGTCAACCTAAACCGTTTCAGAACTGGAGTTGGCCGCACACAATATTTCCTACATAAAATTGGAGCTGAATCATCACCAAACTGCGCCTGTGGAGAGATCCAAACTATGGATCATGTCATTGATGATTGTCCGATCTACAAATCCCCCCACGGCGCTTCCGGACTTCGTGAGCTCGATGATGAGACGATCTGTTGGCTCAATCAGGATCTTCCTATCTAGATGATGTACTCCCTGATATTCTTTGCACGAACGAACGAACGAGTACTTTTAGTAATATTAGGGACTTTTAGATTTGCGTGGACTGATACGTGTGACGTCCATTCAAGGCAGTGCATTAAAAGGACGTCGATCGTAGCAATCCACGTTGTCGTTGTGCAAATCTAAAAGTCCCTAATACCTATTACAACTACGACCGTAGACACGCCTTTTGTTCTGGTAGGTGAATTTTTGGGGTATGCGCGCTTGGATGCACTCAGCGATAAAAGGAAAAAAATACAACCACCAGAAACTGATCTATTTGTTTTAGGCTATGTAAAATCGAATACTTGTTTCTCGTTCGCTTTAGTTGAAAATGAAGGCGTGGGTGTTTGCATATTTGTTCATACTTGATATTTTGACAAGGTGGTCGCACATAGGCATGGTTTCATGTTAACTTGTGCTTATAGTCGTCTTCAGCAAATTATTTTGGGGTAAAAACAATAAAGAAGAAACAAAGTGTATTCAATATTTATTTAAATTAAGTAGATCTATATAGCATACAACAAACAATTGATTTGTATAACAATATATATAGTCGAGTGGTTCATACATAGTCTTCAAAAGGTTACATAAATTAGTGAATCAGAATAATAACACCACAATAGAGTATTTTTATAAATGAGTAGTTACGATAAATAAATCAAACTTATTAGTAGTACATGTTTATTTTGAACAATTTAGAAGACTCTGTTATTAATGCTAAATATATTACTCATTGCGGATATAGTATCGAAAATAATATCGCTAGTGATATTCGTTTGTCTCGCAATGTGGTCAATAAGGAATCTAAAAGATCACGACGTTTCGTATGCTACTGCAATACTTCGTCAGGTGATAAAAACTGTTGTAAGCAAGGGTCTTTTATACTTTACGGGAGGACCGTAAAGCGGTCTAAAATTCGATCGATAATTGGAACAATAACGCCCGTAAAGTATAAAAGACCCTTGCTTACAACAGTTTTTATCACCTGACGAAGTATTGCAGTAGCATACGAAACGTCGTGATCTTTTAGATTCCTTATTGACCACATTGCGAGACAAACGAATATCACTAGCGATATTATTTTCGAGACTCTGTTATTGTTAGTTATTGTGACTGTCTGTTTGTACATGTTGTTTTGGAAAGGCATTCGTATTTAAATGAATGTGGTTATTGTTAGTTATTGTGAGTGTATGCTTGTTCATGTGGTTTTGGAAAGGCATTCGCATTTAAATGAATGTGGTTATTGTTAGTTATTGTGAGTGTATGCTTGTACATGTGGTTTTGGAAAGGCATTCGTATTTAAATGAATGTGGTTATTGTTAGTTATTGTGAGTGTATGCTTGTACATGTGGTTTTGGGAGGCATTCGTATTTAAATGAATGTGGTTATTGTTAGTTATTGTGAGTGTATGCTTGTACATGTGGTTTTGGAAAGGCATTCGTATTTAAATGAATGTGGTTATTGTTAGTTATTGTGAGTGTATGCTTGTACATGTTGTTTTGGAAAGGCATTCGTATTTAAATGAATGTGGTTATTGTTAGTTATTGTGAGTGTATGCTTGTACATGTGGTTTTTGAAAGGCATTTGTATTTTAATGAATGTGGTTATTGTTAGTTATTGTGAGTGTATGCTTGTACATGTGGTTTTGGAAAGGCATTCGTATTTAAATGAATGTGGTTATTGTTAGTTATTGTGACTGTCTGCTTGTTCATGTGGTTTTGGAAAGGCATTCGTATTTAAATGAATGTGGTTATTGTTAGTTATTGTGAGTGTATGCTTGTACATGTGGTTTTGGAAAGGCATTCGTATTTAAATGAATGTGGTTATTGTTAGTTATTGTGAGTGTATGCTTGTACATGTGGTTTTGGAAAGGCATTCGTATTTAAATGAATGTGGTTATTGTTAGTTATTGTGAGTGTATGCTTGTACATGTGGTTTTGGGAGGCATTCGTATTTAAATGAATGTGGTTATTGTTAGTTATTGTGAGTGTATGCTTGTACATGTGGTTTTGGAAAGGCATTCGTATTTAAATGAATGTGGTTATTGTTAGTTATTGTGAGTGTATGCTTGTACATGTGGTTTTGGGAGGCATTCGTATTTAAATGAATGAGGTTATTGTTAGTTATTGTGAGTGTATGCTTGTACATGTGGTTTTGGAAAGGCATTCGCATTTAAATGAATGTGGTTATTGTTAGTTATTGTGAGTGTATGCTTGTACATGTCGTTTTGGAAAGGCATTCGTATTTAAATGAATGAGGTTATTGTTAGTTATTGTGAGTGTATGTTTGTACATGTTGTTTTGGAAAGGCATTCGCATTTAAATGAATGTGGTTATTGTTAGTTATTGTGAGTGTATGCTTGTACATGTGGTTTTGGGAAGGCATTCGTATTTAAATGAATGTGGTTATTGTTAGTTATTGTGAGTGTATGCTTGTACATGTGGTTTTTGGAGGAAGTTACGTTTTAGTGAATCAATGCCTCCCTGAAGTTCAGTCTGTAATGCCCTCTTGCACACACCCTACAACTAAAGCAGCTGGCGAGTCGTCGGCAACGCGCTGCACTAAAATGTGTGATATTTTACCACTTTTTAGGAATGATAATGGAGGAAATTCAGGCTAATTAGATTCACACACCTAGTTTGTATGATGTGTTTGTTTTAGATAATGACACTCTAGACAACCACCCCCCCCCCCCCAGGCCCAATAATAATAAATATATGATAATAATAATGGACATGGTTCAGTATGGAAACTGCTAGTGATTTCGGGAGATCTACTTGACACTACACCATTTGACACAGATGGGACTGATATACTTGACACTACACCATTTGACACGGATGGGACTGATCTACTTGACACTACACCATTTGACACAGATGGGACTGATCTACTTGGCACTACACCATTTGACACGGATGGGACTGATCTACTTGACACTACACCATTTGACACAGGAGACTGATCTACTTGACACTACACCATTTGACACAGGGGACTGATCTACTTGACACTACACCATTTGACACAGATTGGACTGATCTACTTGACACTACACAATTTGACACGGATGGGACTAATCACTCATGATACCGTGATAAACTTTCATGCATGTTTTGAGACCTTAATAAAGTGCCCCGTTAACTACACATTATTTTTTTTTTATCTGAACTTAAGCTAAACATATCAAATAACAACAAAAAAAGATAACTAAAAACTAGCTGGGCGCCAAAAGAATGCTTGCGGTGAAGAGAAACTAGGAATTATTTTTACTTGGCCTTAGTGTGGAAGAATACAAAAGCAGCAGTATCCCCTAAAAAAGAATAGCTCTTTATTAATGTTTCACGCATAATTGATTCCTTTTGTAGTGTAGTGACGTACTGAGATTACTTGATATTGACACTCGTTTTCATAGCTATTCCAGCTTATTTCGCTTTTGGCATACAGAATAACTGGTACGCAGTGACAATCTCTCTCTTTCTCCCTCCATTCAGTCATTATCTTTCTCTCTGTCTGTCTGTCTGCCTGCCTCGCTCTCTCTCTCTCTCTCTCTCTCACACACACACTTGATATTAACGTTCTTTCTTACCCACTCACTGATTAAAAAGACCACACTTGGTGGTAAATATGGACACAGTGTCTAAAGAAATTAAAGAGGCTAATGAATGCAACCATTGAACTTACAACTTTCAGGAAAACATGGTGAAAACTTCGAAGGTTAAATTTGAGTACAATATACAACCCTACAATATGGACCCGTTAAAAGGCAGTCAAATAGCAGATAAATTCATCAGTACCAGGCTTAATAATATGAAAGAAAACTGAATTTAAAACCCGGGTCATACACACCCCCTCTCGCAGTGCCATCGGAGAGAAGGTGTGCCCTCTAATAACCCTCACCCCTTTCCCTGAAGCTACGCGACTAATTTACAACATTATCTAGCTTATTCTTACAATAAACAAAATAATATATCGCCCCCCCCCCCAAAAAAAAAAAAAAACTGGAAACAAGGATTAACAAAGAAACGCTATTTATATCAGTTTGATGAAGCGAACATGTATGCTACTGATTTGAGGCAGAATAGGGAGCAATTATTCTGTTGGTAACCAATAACAGCAGTTAAAAAATATAAGTAAAGTTTTGCTACTTGATTTAAAAAAGGATTGTGGTCACGATAACTTTCCAGTGTAATTGATCAAAGATAGTGCGCCCTATAATTCACATCCACTGGCAAATATTCAGTATTGAAGGAGGCAGATTATCTTGAAGAAGAAGAAGAAGAAGAAATACATCTAACTGGTCATTAGAGAAAAGGCAAGGTTGCTGAATGTTAGCAACAGTCGGTCGCCATTGCTACTCTTTAATACAACTATGATGTGGCAAGTTACTCTTTAAGCTAGGACTCACAATGATTTGTTTCACGGTTGATTCTTCTTTGTAAATTCCCCTGTTCGGGGGATTTAGCGGAGAGAGAAATAGCAGAGTATTCTCACAATTACCCACGATGTATTATTCTTCTTATTTGTTCATCGTCATTTCAATGCTATTTGCGAATTTTTTGATGACAATAAACGACATTGTGGTACTATTTTTAAGTATCGTCGCATGGCTATCGCATGACAGATACATTAATCAGAACCAGGTCTCTCATTACAATTGGAGAAATAAACGTGCCCTTTTGCCCTCTCCCTTTGGATCTACGCCACTGATTTACTACAAACCTTATTTCGTTTAAATGTCCAGAAAGTAGGTCTTACAATAAACAGAAAAATGGAAACAAGGAAGATGAAGGTCATGCAAATACCTCTTAGGGCTACCCTTTACCTGACCATAATACAAGAAACAGAATAAATATCATCTATGGACTGTTAATTAAAAAAAAATACGCATCATTCTCTTTTAAATACCATGCTCCTGTTATCTGGAATAATCTTCCGCTAGAAATTAAGTCACTTAACTCAATGAATACCTTTAAAAGAAAAATGAAATCGTACTTAATCACAAGTGTTTGAAGTGTTGAATTGTTGATTGTACTGAATTGTGATTGTCTTTTGGTGGGTTTGTGCGGTAATAAATATGTCATATATTTGTAATTATTTATTCCTGCATAGAATTATATTATCTTTTAATTTCTCTATATTATATTAAATGCGCAATGCATTTATTAATTGATTGAATTCTTATAAACGCCTGATCTGCAAGACTATGACGATTTTTTTTAATTTTTAATATGTTTTTTATTTTGATTATTTACATTTAAACGTCTTAAATTTATTTTCCTTAAATTATACTATAAAAGGCTGATGTGGAAGACTAGTCAACGCACCCTTTCGGCAAAACCGACGGGAAGGGGGGGGGGGCTTCGGACGAATGGTCGCGTTCCAGTCAACGCGACGCGAAGCTGCCCACCCTATCGATATAAGCCCCAGAGGCAAAGCGAATCGGAGGGGTGATAGAAGGGCCAGTATGAACACCATCGAGGAAGTGATAATGTCCACCATCATCCGATCACAGAGCAGTCCATATTTGCTTTATATGCATCATCCTTTTGATCGATTCATGAATAGGTCTAGCTATAGGTCCAGCTCTAACTAGCAACAAACAGGAAACAAGATCAAGAGGGTTTACTCACCAGAATAAGAAAAAAAATCCAACATCAAGACCAAGGCAAGAGTATTTGCTCCTCACACTAGTAGTAATCAGTATCACACTAGTAACTAACATATTTACAGTCTTTTGCAGTTCAAAAAAAAAAAAACGCTAAACAAAAATCCAACATCAACAATCTTTGTTCTTCACAGACAGTAAGATATTTACCCGTTTACAGTCTTTGCTTTGCAGCACAGTACAATATTTGCAGTCCTAAACAATGCCATGAAAATAAAATGATGTGACCGTCACGGGAGAATTTGTGATCTCTTGCAACATGGCTGGTGATTCGGCAATGTCGTTGAGGAAAGTTCAACCTGGCTATCACTCATAGAACGGTTTGCTAGTAGTAGTAGTAGCCACCGGTGCTAAACGTACTGGGCTGGACCCCGGCTGGACATAGACCTGGTCCTGGGAGTAGGGCTAGACCTAACTTCGCTATGCCAAGGTTGTGGATATACAACTGGCCTGACACCGAGGGCTGAAGAAATTGCATCAGACATACCTTCTCTTTGGGCCTCACTGTAGTATTTGGCACACTAGTTTCTGATTGATGGCCCGAAACTGTCATGATGTGTGTCGTAGCGAAGCCGGCGTGATCCAGTGATGTAACACTCGTAGCGCACAAGCAGTTGTTTGTGTACTTTCTACATCCAGCTTCTTCAATATGATCTTGGTAAAGTCTTCAAGCTGATATTTTCCTATTGGCCTGTTTACATACCTAAAAATACATTTAAAAAAAAAAAATTGTCAAGTAACCCAAAAGTGCCTCTTTTTACATACGAGTAGTGCCCCTTTAACTTTGGAAGAAGTGCCCTTTTTACATGGGAAAAGAGCCCCTATTCCATTATAAAAATGACCTTCCCCCTTTTCACCAAAAGTGCTCCGTTTTTTCAACCCGTGCCCCTTTTCCTTCGACAATTTTCACTTGTTTCCTTTGCAATCATTGTCGATTTTTCAATTCTCATAAGTGCTTTTTTTAATCTCAAGTAAGTGCCCCGTTTCAGGTACAAAAAGTGCCCCTTTCCACTTTTGATTAGTGCCCCCGCACCTCTGATAATTGCCATTGTCAATTCTGAAAGGTGCGCCCTTCCTTATTATAAGTGCCCCTATTAACAAAAATAAGAGCGCCTTCCGCTTCTCATAAATGCCCTATTTCACCTATGAAAAGGTGTCCTTTTCATTCTTATAAGTGACCCTGTTCATTTATGGTAAATGACCCTTTCCAGGTACGATAGTTACTCCTTTTCACTTGGGATATTTAGCCATGTGACTATTTTTCTTGTTAATAAAAGCTACTTCCCCCTTCTCACGAAAGCGCCCTCACACCTCCGAATAATGCCCTTATTAAAATCTGATCGGTGCCCATTTAATTACCAAAAAATGTAACTGTTCCTTTATTATAAGTACCCCTTGTCAACTCTGGTAATTTTCCTTGTAACAATGATACGTGCTCATTTCCCTTTCTAATAAAGGGACCTATCCCATTTTCATAAATGCCACCTTCACCTCTTATAACTGCCCCTATGAAAATCTGATGGATGCCCTATTTCCGTCAACATATGCCCATTCCTCATTCTCGTAATTGCCTTTTTTCATCCCTGGTGAGTACACTTTTCCAGGTGTAAGAAGTGCCTCATATTCACCTCTGGTAATTACCCTTTGTATATTGACACGTGCTCCTTTTTTTCTTCTAATAAGTGTCTT
The DNA here is from genome assembly GCA_035222895.1 of Strongylocentrotus droebachiensis. Lineage (NCBI taxonomy): Eukaryota > Metazoa > Echinodermata > Echinoidea > Camarodonta > Strongylocentrotidae > Strongylocentrotus > Strongylocentrotus droebachiensis. The sequence continues at coordinate 10,166 of JAVYIG010015770.1, read as the reverse complement.
AATTTATTAATTTCGATAAGTGTCCCCTTTTCCTCTCATCATTAAACGTGCCCCTAATTGATAGCGACTTAGAGCAATTTCCCCATTTCGCTCGCATTTATAAATGATGTAATTATGTTACTTATCAAAGGTCATTTCAGTCTTTCGTTATGAGAATGTGCTAATAACCCCATCAGGATTGTGTTCCCTCTTTATAAGCACTGCGACCTCACAAATCTTTTACAAAAATTCCTCGCTCGCTTCGCTCGTTCGAAACGAATATTCAGACATTACACCCAACTGCTAAGTACAATGCTTAAGCAATTTATTGTATGATGTATAAAGAGAAACCAATATTGAAATCATCCCTGATAGTGTAATCACAATGAAGGGGTATACCAATGTCTAATTTTTTTAATTTTTGTTTTCGCTTTGAAATTTCCCATTGTAGGTGCCCTTATTTGATAGAAGTTCCCATTCTTGTTGGTGCTTCCCTTCCCCCAGATTGGAAGCCGCCCCTGAACCTACTCTTGTACTTGATCAAATTACTCACTGAGCATCTTGGGTTACCTGGTATCTAAAATATGGGTCCAGCTTGTGACTGCTCATCATCAGATTGGAAGCCGCCCCTGAACCTACTCTTGTACTTGATCAAATTACTCACTGAGCATCTTGGGTTACCTGGTATCTAAAATATGGGTCCAGCTTGTGACTGCTTGTCATCAGATTGGAAGCCGCCCCTGAACCTACTCTTGTACTTGATCAAATTACTCACTGAGCATCTTGGGTTACCTGGTATCTAAAATATGGGTCCAGCTTGTGACTGCTCGTCATCAGATTGGAAGCCACCCCTGAACCTACTCTTGTACTTGATCAAATTACTCACTGAGCATCTTGGGTTACCTGGTATCTAAAATATGGGTCCAGCTTGTGACTGCTTGTCATCAGATTGGAAGCCGCCCCTGAACCTACTCTTGTACTTGATCAAATTACTCACTGAGCATCTTGGGTTACCTGGTATCTAAAATATGGGTCCAGCTTGTGACTGCTCGTCATCAGATTGGAAGCCGCCCCTGAACCTACTCTTGTACTTGATCAAATTACTCACTGAGAATCTTGGGTTACCTGGTATCTACAATATGGGTCCAGCTTGTGACTGCTCGTCATCAGATTGGAAGCCGCCCCTGAACCTACTCTTGTACTTGATCAAATTACTCACTGAGAATCTTGGGTTACCTGGTATCTACAATATGGGTCCAGCTTGTGACTGCTCGTCATCAGATTGGAAGCCGCCCCTGAACCTACTCTTGTACTTGATCAAATTACTCACTGAGCATCTTGGGTTACCTGGTATCTAAAATATGGGTCCAGCTTGTGACTGCTCGTCATCAGATTGGAAGCCGCCCCTGAACCTACTCTTGTACTTGATCAAATTACTCACTGAGAATCTTGGGTTACCTGGTATCTAAATTATGGGTCCAGCTTGTGACTGCTCGTCATCAGATTGGAAGCCGCCCCTGAACCTACTCTTGTACTTGATCAAATTACTCACTGAGAATCTTGGGTTACCTGGTATCTAAAATATGGGTCCAGCTTGTGACTGCTCGTCATCAGATTGGAAGCCACCCCTGAACCTACTCTTGTACTTGATCAAATTACTCACTGAGAATCTTGGGTTACCTGGTATCTAAAATATGGGTCCAGCTTGTGACTGCTCGTCATCAGATTGGAAGCCGCCTCTGAACCTACTCTTGTACTTGAACAAATTACTCACTGAGAATCTTGGGTTACCTGGTATCTAAAATATGGGTCCAGCTTGTGACTGCTCGTCATCAGATTGGAAGCCGCCTCTGAACCTACTCTTGTACTTGATCAAATTACTCACTGAGAATCTTGGGTTACCTGGTATCTAAAATATGGGTCCAGCCTGTGACTGCTCGTCATCAGATTGGAAGCCGCCCCTGAACCTACTCTTGTACTTGATCAAATTACTCACTGAGAATCTTGGGTTACCTGGTATCTAAAATATGGGTCCAGCCTGTGACTGCTCGTCATCAGATTGGAAGCCGCCCCTGAACCTACTCTTGTACTTGATCAAATTACTCACTGAGAATCTTGGGTTACCTGGTATCTAAAATATGGGTCCAGCCTGTGACTGCTCGTCATCAGATTGGAAGCCGCCCCTGAACCTACTCTTGTACTTGATCAAATTACTCACTGAGAATCTTGGGTTACCTGGTATCTAAAATATGGGTCCAGCCTGTGACTGCTCGTCATCAGATTGGAAGCCGCCCCTGAACCTACTCTTGTACTTGATCAAATTACTCACTGAGAATCTTGGGTTACCTGGTATCTAAAATATGGGTCCAGCCTGTGACTGCTCGTCATCAGATTGGAAGCCGCCCCTGAACCTACTCTTGTACTTGATCAAATTACTCACTGAGAATCTTGGGTTACCTGGTATCTAAAATATGGGTCCAGCCTGTGACTGCTCGTCATCAGATTGGAAGCCGCCCCTGAACCTACTCTTGTACTTGATCAAATTACTCACTGAGAATCTTGGGTTACCTGGTATCTAAAATATGGGTCCAGCCTGTGACTGCTCGTCATCAGATTGGAAGCCGCCCCTGAACCTACTCTTGTACTTGATCAAATTACTCACTGAGCATCTTGGGTTACCTGGTATCTAAAATATGGGTCCAGCTTGTGACTGCTCGTCATCAGATTGGAAGCCGCCCCTGAACCTACTCTTGTACTTGATCAAATTACTCACTGGGCATCTTGGGTTACCTGGTATCTAAAATATGGGTCCAGCCTGTGACTGCTCGTCATCAGATTGGAAGCCGCCCCTGAACCTACTCTTGTACTTGATCAAATTACTCACTGGGCATCTTGGGTTACCTGGTATCTAAAATATGGGTCCAGCTTGTGACTGCTCATCATCAGATTGGAAGCCGCCCCTGAACCTACTCTTGTACTTGATCAAATTACTCACTGAGCATCTTGGGTTACCTGGTATCTAAAATATGGGTCCAGCCTGTGACTGCTCGTCATCAGATTGGAAGCCGCCCCTGAACCTACTCTTGTACTTGATCAAATTACTCACTGAGCATCTTGGGTTACCTGGTATCTAAAATATGGGTCCAGCTTGTGACTGCTCGTCATCAGATTGGAAGCCGCCCCTGAACCTACTCTTGTACTTGATCAAATTACTCACTGAGCATCTTGGGTTACCTGGTATCTAAAATATGGGTCCAGCCTGTGACTGCTCGTCATCAGATTGGAAGCCGCCCCTGAACCTACTCTTGTACTTGATCAAATTACTCACTGGGCATCTTGGGTTACCTGGTATCTAAAATATGGGTCCAGCTTGTGACTGCTCGTCATCAGATTGGAAGCCGCCCCTGAACCTACTCTTGTACTTGATCAAATTACTCACTGAGAATCTTGGGTTACCTGGTATCTAAAATATGGGTCCAGCTTGTGACTGCTCGTCATCAGATTGGAAGCCGCCCCTGAACCTACTCTTGTACTTGATCAAATTACTCACTGAGCATCTTGGGTTACCTGGTATCTAAAATATGGGTCCAGCTTGTGACTGCTCGTCATCAGATTGGAAGCCGCCCCTGAACCTACTCTTGTACTTGATCAAATTACTCACTGGGAATCTTGGGTTACCTGGTATCTAAAATATGGGTCCAGCTTGTGACTGCTCGTCATCAGATTGGAAGCCGCCCCTGAACCTACTCTTGTACTTGATCAAATTACTCACTGAGCATCTTGGGTTACCTGGTATCTAAAATATGGGTCCAGCTTGTGACTGCTCGTCATCAGATTGGAAGCCGCCCCTTAACCTACTCTTGTACTTGATCAAATTACTCACTGGGAATCTTGGGTTACCTGGTATCTAAAATATGGGTCCAGCTTGTGACTGCTCGTCATCAGATTGGAAGCCGCCCCTGAACCTACTCTTGTACTTGATCAAATTACTCACTGAGAATCTTGGGTTACCTGGTATCTAAAATATGGGTCCAGCTTGTGACTGCTCGTCATCAGATTGGAAGCCGCCCCTGAACCTACTCTTGTACTTGATCAAATTACTCACTGAGAATCTTGGGTTACCTGGTATCTAAAATATGGGTCCAGCTTGTGACTGTTCGTCATCAGATTGGAAGCCGCCCCTGAACCTACTCTTGTACTTGATCAAATTACTCACTGAGCATCTTGGGTTACCTGGTATCTAAAATATGGGTCCAGCTTGTGACTGCTCGTCATCAGATTGGAAGCCGCCCCTGAACCTACTCTTGTACTTGATCAAATTACTCACTGGGAATCTTGGGTTACCTGGTATCTAAAATATGGGTCCAGCTTGTGACTGCTCGTCATCAGATTGGAAGCCGCCCCTGAACCTACTCTTGTACTTGATCAAATTACTCACTGAGCATCTTGGGTTACCTGGTATCTAAAATATGGGTCCAGCTTGTGACTGCTCGTCATCAGATTGGAAGCCGCCCCTGAACCTACTCTTGTACTTGATCAAATTACTCACTGGGAATCTTGGGTTACCTGGTATCTAAAATATGGGTCCAGCTTGTGACTGCTCGTCATCAGATTGGAAGCCGCCCCTGAACCTACTCTTGTACTTGATCAAATTACTCACTGGGAATCTTGGGTTACCTGGTATCTAAAATATGGGTCCAGCTTGTGACTGCTCGTCATCAGATTGGAAGCCACCCCTGAACCTACTCTTGTACTTGATCAAATTACTCACTGGGAATCTTGGGTTACCTGGTATCTAAAATATGGGTCCAGCTTGTGACTGCTCGTCATCAGATTGGAAGCCACCCCTGAACCTACTCTTGTACTTGATCAAATTACTCACTGAGCATCTTGGGTTACCTGGTATCTAAAATATGGGTCCAGCTTGTGACTGCTCGTCATCAGATTGGAAGCCGCCCCTGAACCTACTCTTGTACTTGATCAAATTACTCACTGAGCATCTTGGGTTACCTGGTATCTAAAATATGGGTCCAGCTTGTGACTGCTCGTCATCAGATTGGAAGCCGCCCCTGAACCTACTCTTGTACTTGATCAAATTACTCACTGGGAATCTTGGGTTACCTGGTATCTAAAATATGGGTCCAGCTTGTGACTGCTCGTCATCAGATTGGAAGCCGCCCCTGAACCTACTCTTGTACTTGATCAAATTACTCACTGGGAATCTTGGGTTACCTGGTATCTAAAATATGGGTCCAGCTTGTGACTGCTCGTCATCAGATTGGAAGCCACCCCTGAACCTACTCTTGTACTTGATCAAATTACTCACTGGGAATCTTGGGTTACCTGGTATCTAAAATATGGGTCCAGCTTGTGACTGCTCGTCATCAGATTGGAAGCCACCCCTGAACCTACTCTTGTACTTGATCAAATTACTCACTGAGCATCTTGGGTTACCTGGTATCTAAAATATGGGTCCAGCTTGTGACTGCTCGTCATCAGATTGGAAGCCACCCCTGAACCTACTCTTGTACTTGATCAAATTACTCACTGAGCATCTTGGGTTACCTGGTATCTAAAATATGGGTCCAGCTTGTGACTGCTCGTCATCAGATTGGAAGCCGCCCCTGAACCTACTCTTGTACTTGATCAAATTACTCACTGAGCATCTTGGGTTACCTGGTATCTAAAATATGGGTCCAGCTTGTGACTGCTCGTCATCAGATTGGAAGCCGCCCCTGAACCTACTCTTGTACTTGATCAAATTACTCACTGAGCATCTTGGGTTACCTGGTATCTAAAATATGGGTCCAGCTTGTGACTGCTCGTCATCAGATTGGAAGCCACCCCTGAACCTACTCTTGTACTTGATCAAATTACTCACTGAGCATCTTGGGTTACCTGGTACCTAAAATATGGGTCCAGCTTGTGACTGCTCGTCATCAGATTGGAAGCCGCCCCTGAACCTACTCTTGTACTTGATCAAATTACTCACTGGGCATCTTGGGCTACCTGGTATCTAAAATATGGGTCCAGCTTGTGACTGCTCCTCATCATCGCGGTGATTTTTGTTCAGTTTATCTCTCACTGAAAAATATCGGCGACCGTTTTCCTTCGTGTGCAGCTCAAAATTAGGGACTTTTAGATTCGCACGAAGACAATAGGTCTATGCTACGATCGACGTCCTTTTAATGCACTGCCTTGAATGGACGTCACACGTATCAGTTCACGCAAATATAAAAGTCCCTATTATCAGGGGTGTTTCACAAAGGATCCAAGTCGAACTTCAATTTAAGTTCGATTTCAAACTTATGGACAGCCATGTGTAGCCTTAAAACATAATATCTTCAAATGCAAAAATCAATTATTTTAGACTTTTCATAAATTCAACATCAAGCACACGAAATCTTTCATGATAATAGAAAATATGAATGATTTAAATCAACATTAATGCCTTTAAAAATAACTTTTACAACATATTTTCATAGGTGCTATAAACAGCTTTCCATAATTGTTAAGTCCGACTTAGAGACAAGTTCAACTAGGATCTTTGTGAAACACCTCCACCCTAATGTCATTTCTCATTCATTCTCTCGTCCACGATTGGCAAAATTAATCATAATATCAATAAAGACTTTCCGCTGTAACTCTTCGACAGTATTCAAATCCACGCTTTACTTGAATGCGTTGCAGGCCATAACGAATCGATTGCATCGTTTTCTTACAGTACAGCTCTCCGGCCTTTGGCGAACTCCTGCATAGAAGTTACCATTTTGAGGTTACCATTTTAAGGTTCCCTCTTCTTTTTGAAGAAAGTGCTCTCTTTTTGTTGGTGCACCCCGGAATGTAAAAGACTCTCCGCCACCCCTGCAGAGCAACTTTGAAACCCGACACGAATACTTATATTTATAATGTTTATTCATGCGAGCGAGGTGTTGTCAAAATTGATATTTGTTTAACCTCGACCTGATCACGTTCAACTAGACTTGTTGACGCTGTATGTTATTACTTCCTCGTAGGCTGCTTCATGTCGGTCTCTTCGAAACAGGGAGTCGACTTTTGATAACTGTCATACTTACTTAACTAAAGCAGGTTACATCGCATTTGGAATGAGGAGATTTCAATGCAAGCGAAACCGGACACTTCAACGTTTGGCTGGAATTGTGATTCGAACGACTCTTGTTTAAGTTGTCTTCATTCTCACACTTTAGACTAGTTTGAGCCGTTTTTAGAACGTCGTACGCGTCGAACAGGGTTTTAGTACACGGAATATTATTACGGACAACAACCTTAGAAGTCCTAACCAGTTATTTATAGTTCATGTATGACTCAAGTATCTTTACATCAAACAACTCATCTTGTTCCTAAACTGAAGGCAGTGAATGACGTCATTGACTTGCACTTAAAGGCCTACTGATTGATTATACAAACTAAGTGAGTATTTTATACTGTTTTTAATATGATATATTTTGGGGTAAAAGAAGTGCCCCTTTTCACCTCAATTTAGAGGGCTTTGTTCTTGTTAGTCAATGTGTGTGTGTTGTGAGTGTTGGTTTGTACATGTGGTTTTGGGGAGGCGGTTGTGTTTTAATGAATGTCAGAAAACCAAAGCATAACACAGAACAAAGTGAAGAAAATTTTATTCTTTATGTCGATATACATGTTAAGTGGTCAAGTTTGATATGTTTGGTGGTGTTATTGTTACAATTAATGCTGTTTGAAAATATGTATCAGCAAAAAAGTAACAAATTATCTTGACTAAATCCGCACTCTATACCATTCAGCGCCTAACGGTAGGCTTATACATAATGTTCGACTGGACCAGGGACACAGCCTCTTCCTTACGACCAGATCTTAACGATCATACCAATGGTGTTCCTTCTGGTAAGACTGTAGTGGTACCTTACGATCAATCTTAGCGATCAAACCAATGGTATTCCATCTGGTAAGACTGTATTGTTACCTTACGACCCGATCTTATCGATCATACCAATGGTATTCCCTCCGGTAAGACTGTAGTGTTACCTTACGATCAGATCTTAGCGATCATACCAATGGTATTCCCTCTGGTAAGACTGTAGTGTTATCTTACGACCCGATCTTAAGGATCATACCAATGGTATTCCCTCCGGTAAGACTGTAGTGTTACCTTACGATCAGATCTTAGCGATCATGCCAATGGTATTCCCTCTGGTAAGACTGTAGTGTTATCTTACGACCCGATCTTAAGGATCATACCAATGGTCTTCCCTTCGGTAAGACTGTAGTGTTACCTTACGATCAGATCTTAGCGATCATACCAATGGTATTCCCTCTGGTAAGACTGTAGTGTTATCTTACGACCCGATCTTAAGGATCATACCATGGTATTCCCTTCGGTAAGATTGTAGTGTTACCTTACGATCAGATCTTAGCGATCATACCAATGGTATTCCCTCTGGTAAGACTGTAGTGCTACCTTATGACCCGATCATACCAATGGTGTTGTGTACAATGTTATCCGGCGATTCTGTGCATTGAAGTTCATCCTAAATTATGGCTTTTCTCTACGTGTTTAATTAAAACAAAAGAAGACTCTCGTGATATGACTATTGTTTCCTCAAATACAGCTTTATCAAGAAATGGCGATTCTCAGACAATAGTACATTCATTCAAGTATCATATTACAAACTAAATCAACCTACGTTAGCTCAAAAAAAATACAGACAGCACAGATACATCCAGTCAACACATTAAAATACATTATACAATACAATATCATTCGAATACTATGTAAAATCTGAATTTAAAAAGGCTTTCGGTTCTGATTGAAAAGAATGGAATCGAATACCAACTCTACCTCTTTCCTTCCGGTCTGGTCTTAGGCTACATCCTATACGCAAACCAAGGCACTCAAACATCCGGGGACTACGCCACCCTCCTAAGCCCCGCCTACTCCGCCACCTCTACCGGAGATTGTTTCTCGTTCTGGTACCACGTTCACGGAGACAATGACGTCGGATCGCTTCGTGTGTATGAGTACATAGATGGGTACCTTGTCGGCCCGTACTGGAGGTCAACTGGGGTCAATGAGGGAGATAACTGGTGGAAGGCTTCCGTCACTCTGAAATCAAAGTTGTCTTTCCAGGTTCGTTACGAGAAGAGAGAGGGGGAGCAATGAGAGAGGGGGAAAGAGAGACAAAAGAGATAAGGAGAGAAGAATGAGTGAGAGAAAGAGATATAAATATTCCTGTTGCTTATGACTTCATTGTATAATAAGGTTCGTTACGAAAGAGAGAGAGAGAGAGAGAGAGAGAAAGGAAGAGAAAGAGAATAAGAGAGAAAGAATGAATGAGAGAAAGAGAGATATATTTATGGTTATGACTTGTGTGTCTAATATCTTTCTGTCTCCTTTATATGAAGATTGCCCTCGTTGGTGAGGTAGGAAACGACCCGACTTCTGAGCTCGCAGTAGATGACCTGCAGGTCGAGCAAGAACCTTGTGCTTCGAGAGGTAAGCTGATTCTATTCATCAAAAATATTTATTGATGAAGTTAAGAATAACATGTGTAGGCGGATCATGATAACTGTGTAAAAACAACACTAGCATATGCCTTGAACTACTCATCTAGTAACTGGAAAGTGATTCGCTATCGGCGTTATGCATCGATTAACGTTAACTTGTCTAATTGCAAAACATAATGCTTTCCTGTATTTTCTGGCCTGCATCCGCCTCTTTTTATGACATGTTTATCTCATAGTGTTCGTGTCAACTGGTGATGTTAAGCCCCACTGCACTACGTATAGCTACTTGCGCCTCCTCTACAGGGTGAGTCAAAAAAAAGTTTACACCTAGAAAATTGCTTATTATCTTATAAATCATCTATGAACAGTAAATTACTATACATCTTATGAAAGAGTGTTTTATCCCGAATCATTCGGTATCATTTTTGTGTGGTATGTGTTCATGCTTGGGTGAACAGGAGGCATTGTTTGCGAGAGTGCAAAAATCGACTTGCGCCAAAGTTGCCTATGTGATGTTTGAACAAAACAATTGGGATAAGGATATCAATTCGGTCTTTGCAGATCCAAATAACACCCCTAACAAAATTAATCATGCCACACATATCAAATATCCAATATAAAATATCAAGGAACATTTGTGCGTGTGTGTGTGAGTGTGTGTGACTTTGCCCTTTGCAAAAAAACAT
>JAVYIG010015769.1:0-34341 GCA_035222895.1 Strongylocentrotus droebachiensis | reverse complement strand
GACTGCTTTCGTACAAATGAGCTGATTACAAAGGTTAGATTGCCTTTTAATCACAAACAGCTGCGTGCAATAAATGCTTACACGTGTCATAAGATGCAGAAATGTGAAGTACTAATACAGTCATCACAGTTTGCTACATGCACATTGCATGTTCCTGAGGTGGTTGTAATGTAACGTATGAAGTAGGCTCTTGAAGTATTGCAGAGTGTTATCTAGAGGCTACGAGGGTTGATACATGATACTAGATTGGTTGGGTGATGAGATGAACCCTTAGCATTGCCCTAAGGCACAGACAGTATCTAGTTTAGCAGTACAGAGACTCCTAGAGATAAACATCGCTCAAGGAAGATAAAATGTGGTCTTTCTAAGTTTCTATTTAGAATTCTTTAATTCAGTGAAACCTGAATACTGCAAAAAGGGAGAGAGAGGGGGAGAGAGGGAGAGAGAGAGGGGGAGAGAGAGAGAGAGAGTAAGAGAGAGAGAGAGAGTAAGAGAGAGAGAGAGAGAGAGAGAGAGAGAGGGGAGATGAGGTCTTTATATACAGGTTCTGTTAATACAGTGGAGCTATAGAATTGCTCTGAGGCAAAGGGAGTTATCCATTCTGTAGATACAGAGAAACCTTGAGATAAAGACTGCTGCAGGGAGGTAAGAGATGATGTCTTCAGTGGCAGGTGGTCCATTATGCAAAGACACCACACAAGGACACAAGAATGGTCTTCATGGGCAGGTGGTCTTTCAAAACTGGTTCCTTTAATTGTCATTCTATACAGGCTCCTTTAATGGTCATTATATACAGGTTCCTTTAATACAGTGAAGCCTGCGTATAAAGACTGCAAACGAGAGATAAGATCAAGTCTCTACTTCCAGCAGGCGGTCTTTATAAACAGGTTCTGCTTGTAGATACGCTGCTCTAGATTTGCTCTGAATCTTCTTTATTTCATGTCAAAACAAAAATATCCAATGACATAATAGCATGTAAAAAGATGATGGGGGCAAGCGGGATGGATTGAGAAGATAATAAGCTATAGATCCAATTTTCTTTGGACTAAAATAATAGATTATCTTATTAGTGTGGGAGTAAAAGTTACCGGTATCGTAAAAGGGATAAAGGTGATGAAAATCTCTCTCCTCAAATGAACAGTTTGTCATTCTTAGAGACAACTTAAATCCCCACAGAAACAGGATGATAATAGATAACTTATTTTGCTACAATTGTGGGATTTCTATTAACCACCCCCTCGATCCCTGATTTCATGAACTCGCTACAATTATAATGGATCCACCCACATAGTTTTAAAGGTTCGTTCACATAATACACAAAAAACTTCATCTTGAGGCGGCAGACAGCAAGAAACTGTCAATAATCACTTGCCTTTTAAAAGATAGTCCACAGGAGTGGATGACAGATTGTCTTCTAAATGTTAAGGTTGGTTGGAAACAAAAATTACATGTTTTAATCAAGCTACTTGCTCCCTCTATATAGAAAACTTCCCCAATCGGTGCCTGTTGGTCCCACATGATCCTCTTTTTCTTATAGTTGAGAGCCGAGTTGATGAGATAGCCACCTGTCAGTGACCTGGCTGGGTGGTCTAATCCCTTCTGGCTCAGTTCAATTGACGGTCTTTAAAAGATAGTCCACAGGAGTGGATGACAGTTTGCCTTCTAAATGCTAAGGTTGGTACTTGGTAGAACACTCCAACCAATGGTAATGTTTCTGTTTTCAAACTACAACTTTTAATAATGACAAATGTGCAGATAGACAAGTATACAAAGCAGATTTGGTTTGTGCAGCTACTTCTTTTGATTCTCACTTGCCAAACAACTACATTCTCATTTACCTCTCTCTCCCTCCCTCTCCCTTCCTCTATCTCTCTCTCCCCTCTCCCTCGCTTGCACACCCCCCCCCCCCCCCCCCCAAATCTACCAACATATATACCTCTCTATCTTATTGTATTTTTCTCAATCCATCTATCACGTTACAGAAACTGAACTTTTGCTTATGGAACAGAGTTGACCCATTCTATCTCTCATCAGACAATCTAGTTTCCCTTTTTCCTTCTGGTGAGGATTGGTTGCTATTTCACTTAAATCAATTGAAATGGAATAAAATCATTAAAGATAATTGAAAAAGGGAAACCTCGTCAGGTAGCTTGAATCTTGAATTCAAAGAGAAATAAAAGATGTGCCTTACAGGAAGAAACTTGGAGAGGGGTTGAATTTCTGTAAACACTGCTGAAAGTGTTATTCTATAGGAGAGTGGTTGGCAGGGCAATGCAATCACCTCTGCCTACCTAAACATCCTTTAACATTGAGATATATTTCACAGCCATCCTCTCAGAGGCATATCAATGTTTCTCTGGTTGGCAGGAGGGGGGATGCAAACATCTAAAAAGTTATGTCACATGCAAAAAGAAAAGCAAACAAAAATAATAATGAAAGGTCATTTTCCCCCCCCCCCCCCTTTTCTTCCTGATATTCTTTCTTTTGCCCCCCCCCCCCTCCCTCCTCCCCCTGTTTTCTCTACGTCTTATTGGCATGGGGGATGGGGAATGTGCCCCCGAGCCCCCTGAATCTGCCACTGCCTCTATAATACAATGCTCTAATCACATTTTAAGCTTTAGGGGAATCCCGTCCAATGCAATGTCACATATCCAATTTTTATGGACAGCAAGCATAGGCCTAAAAACCACAAATCCTCTGGTTGATTACCAGTAAGAACCACTAAGAACCAGAAGGAACCAGTAGGGCCAGTAAGAACCAGCAGGAACCAGTAAGAACCAATATGAATGAGTAAGGACATACATGTCTTCTCTGCAGTCCAGCATCATGCTCACTGTAATCAACATTAATTTTTATCTTCCTAATATCGTGTACCAGATTTTACATATTGCAGCAAATTTAAGAAAGAGAAACCAAATGATCATAGACTTATATCTTTGATAAAAACTAAGTCTAAATCTGAATATGTAATTGCAGCTAAGCATGACAAGTTAAGTCTTCATTAAAAAAAAAAGTTGTATTTGAGTTTTAGTGGTCTTCATGATATTTGTGTCATTTCACATTCCTGTACATGATTGTACATAGCCAGTTGGCTTTTATGTTGTGTACCCAATAACAAAATTAAAAATAAATATTCCAACAACAACAACAACAACAACAAAAAAATAAATAAATTACTATCTACTTTAGATATGAATACAGCAGCTTGTCTGACATGGTGCATGCTCTGGGGGTGTTTCACAAAGCCTTTTTTCAATGACAAATGACAAAATTCAGTGACAAATCTGCTGATAACCAATCAGAAGCAAGGATTTCAGTAGCTTATAACAAAAACTGTTGTTTGTCACTGATGACAAGTTTTGTGAAACACCCCCCCCCCCCCCCGACTTTGTTTCCTCAAAGATATAGGGATAGGAATAGGGCTACAGTGGAGTTTTGAGGGTCATTCAGGCATGAAAAATCCACCACTGTTTTTAAAAGGTATAAATGAATGGCAACTGTGAGCAACAAAAAACCTGCAGACATTCACTAAGCTAGGTGTTATCATGGTTATAAAATACATGCACAGAAATGCGACACAAATTACACTTAACGTCATCATAAAAATGAAAAACAAAAAGTTTGCTGCATCAACACAAAAATGGCCTTTGAGACAGTTTAGCTTAATTCAGGCAGGGTCAAGATTAGATGTTTGGAAGAGTAAGGTCCAGGGTTGAATTTAGTCTTTATAGACAGGTGGTCTTTCTAGAAAGGCGGTCGCTAAAGCAAGTTAGATGCATACCATCAAAACTTTTTGTAACAGCAAAATGAAACAAGAATACTATAAATCTTGGTTTAAAATTACAGAAATAGACATCACCACAAACAAATAAACATACAAAAGGGACTACATGTTATACATACCTCGTGTGACTTTGATGTGTGTGCTACGAAGCCTCCTCCATGGATGTGTATAAGAAGACCTTTAGACATAGGGCTGGGAGGTTTCTCTATCTTCTGTTTGGCTTTCTTGGAGCTCTTACCCATCTGCTGGAATGCTATCTCTTCAGCTTCATTCAACCAACCCTGAGAGATAGACAGAGAGAGAGAGAGAGACAGAGACAGACAGACAGACAGACAGAGAGAGACAGAAAGACACAGAGAGAGAGAGGGGGAGAGACAGACAGAGAGAGAGAGAGAGAGAGAGAGAGGGAGAGAGAGAGAGAAAATTATAGAGATGGAGAGAATGAGAATGTGAGAAAGAGAGAGAGAGATAATAATAATTTACAGCACTAATATATAGAAATATAATGAATTTACCACTTTGTTTGCCAAGAGCTGGACGGGTGAAATCTCTTTTTATAGATAGTTACCGGCCTTTAGGCTCTCAGCTTTATTTCTGTTCACTATTACATCTGTTTGAATGCATTACTAATGAAAACAAAATTGAGCATTTATCATACATTCAATATTCCTTTTTTCAATGCTACATGTAGATGTTTACAGATCAATTTACTAAAATAAATAATCATAAGCATAGACAATTACAGTAATTACAGTAAAATACTGCATAACAAATTGCTCATTATTTCCTTCATATTGTCTTTATTTTGCTACCAGGAACTCCATATACCTTTATCCTTAGATGAACCTGTATGGGCAAGTGCATATATATTGTAGCTAGGCAATATAGTTTGGATTATCCCAGTCAATATTTACATACTATCGCCCCTTGAAGCTAGTCAGAATGTTATTATTGCTTGGGAGTCACCTGTGCCTGGAAGGGGGAGAGTCTATTTTAATCATGATGACCATCAACCCTCTCAGCTCCCCTACGCATCTCATTGGGGATCAACATGTAGGTGCACACCAATGCACACAGTTTCCTTTCAAGATGTACGTATAGAAAACCTCTTCAAACTTTTGCAACTCAAGTTGTAAATTCCTTCGTCTTATCCTCTCCTTCTTCTCATCTTCCTGTAACTGTCTTTACCTTATCTTATCTTTATCATTATCTTTCCTCTGTCCTCTGTTGTTGAGAATGTATATACATTGTTTGTTAATATATAAAAAGTTTGTATCTTGTTTATGATATGTATTTATTTGGGAATCATTTTCATCGAGCCAATTGTGGCTATTAAGAATCCCCACTTGCTTTTATCGTACGTTCATCATAACAAACAAACATGTATATACTTTTGATTTGATTTGATTGATTTATTTCTGTTTGATTTTCTTTTTCTTTTGCATTTTTACAAATATATAACAAACAAATATTGCAAATTTACACATGAGGTTTTTTAAAAGAGAGTGAAAATAAATGAAATGAAAAATTCAAACATTTGACAAGTGGTTCAGAGTGGTCCGCTTAGAGCTAGAAGAGAGTGAGTTTTGTGTGAAATGAACTGAGTTCACGCCCTTCTGGTTCCAAACAGACGATTTAATTGTCTACACCATATCAAAACACTTTTAGATCAATGCCCAATTACACCACTTAATTGAATTAATAAGAAATAGTATCTTTGATCAAATGGAGTAAAGTAGGCAAAACAGCTTAGTGTTTTTGTAGACAAAAAAATCTATAAGGACTGATGGACAAAAATAAGTATTTGAATCAGTATCTCTAACATGGTTTACATGTATCTCCCACTGGAGTCTAGCCCCCAGACATTGGAAATAGGAAATGAAATTTCATTCTAACACAATCACTTTTCAGAAAAAGCTGTATTAAACCTGAAAACAGGTTTATTTTTAACTCTGCACTGCTAGGCTAAATAAAGATGTGCTTAGATCTACCCATACAACTGAACAATAACACCCTTATTTTCATCGTCTTCACCATCGACCTAGAAATGTGAGGTTCTCGATCAATCCCCTTGCTGCGTTTAGATGACTAGGATTCATCCTATGATCAATTGGACAAACAAATGTTCGCTCGTTCGGCACGTACATGGAGACTGTTATTGTTACCAGGTTGCCATGGTTACAAGTTACCAATAAATTGCCGAGAGAGAGAGAGCCATCCAGGCAGAAACATGTTAAGACTCATTTCCTTAATTGAAATGAAGCGTGTGACATCTTACCCATGAATATATGAGGTTTAGATGTTTTTATTTCTGATTATAGGCTATTTTCAAATACATGTTCATTTGCTTCAATAGACATGAAACAAACAGTCAACTGATTCTCCAAATCTAAGCCCATACAAAGTCATGTAAATTCTGCAAACATTAAAGATAAACTTGAGTTCTGGTAAAAAAAGAAAATGAATTCTCACAGAATCTAACAAAACTTACACTGAATGTTCAAGATTACAAATAAATGTCATGTGCCAAACAATTTTGGAAGAAAATGTATACTGGCTGAGTAATGAGCATAGAAAGATAAGGAAATCAGGGTAGTACTAGCCCCGACACCATGTGTGTTGTCCCATATACATCTTTCTGTGTAAGTGATTGTTACTTTACCAAGACTCTGCCAAATTTATGATGATTTTGATGACTCCAGAACCTTGCATTACACACCATTACTTACATGCTATATGATCAACTTTTCTGATCCATTCCACACCTTTTCTTTCACAATGCAATCGCATTACCAGAACTCAAGTTTATCTTTAAGCATCAGATGCTGAGAGAATGGAGAGCATCAACTCTATGAAAAGTACAATTAATAGTCAATGAACTTCTGGCTATCTGATAACACAATCATCTTGGATTTTAATGTGTAAATCCTGTCGTTCGATCTATTTCAATCTATGAATATTGAGATTCTTTCAAACTTCATTTGTGCAACAATAGACAATAACATTGAAATTATGGTTTGCAAAATCAAAATGTCTTAGTCTGACGGAGAGTGACATAAAACACCTTTTCATCTCCATCTACATCTTCACAGGGTTACACGGAAACAAACTTTTAAAGTCCAATATGACGCTGCGGGTGGAGTGTGGCAAATGTAGATGAATGTCTTGCTAAAGGACATTAGTGGTGTGACATGGATTTGAACCATGTACCTTGTGGTTCACAATCAGGGGACTTATCACTGGACCACAACGCACATTTAGACCGATACTCTGCTCCAATAGTCATCCCTTGCATTCATTCCACATTTCTAGGTTTAATCGTCTAGTTCATACTCTATTAAGGTTTTTTTTTCTGTCAGGTTTATTTTATTAATTCTAGCTGTACATAAATTATTTCATTAGGTGATTGGTGCACATTAAACATTAAAACCAGACTAGCCAGCAGCCATAAAGTCTGCTACCCTACACTGTATGATGAAGAGAGCATAAGTTACCCATCCAGAGTAAATAATGAAGTTAATCAATTACAATCATATTTTGAAATTCTCTCTCTCTGCCTGTGAGCAATGTCTATAGAAGCAGTGACGAATCAGTCTTAATTGACCTGTCACTAGGTTCAAACAAAGGGAGTGATTGATCAGACAATCAGCTATACTGATCAAAAGATTATCACCAATGTAATATAGTATTGGTAAAAGCAAATCTAAATATGGAACAAAAAAATATGAATGCTGGGTGATTAAAATGTTTTTTGTTTACTATTTCAATTGTATTAATGATTATTCTCATTAAAGAGAATGGAAGCGGGTCAGAATAAGAGATTCATGCAGGCAAAGAATGGAAGTAGAAGTAGAGAGTAGTAGAAAAGGAAGACAGGAAAGAGAGGAAAAAAGGAAGAAGAGAAAAGGCAAAGTAACCTACATGTCCATAATAAGTTGAATGAATGAAAGAAGCATTGCCTCAGTTGTTATCATCTACCTGTTGAATCATAGATCATGGGTTTAACTAAAGCCTTCATTGTTTGTTCTACAAAAGCAGTGAAAAAATTGTATAGAAAACTACTACTCTTTGGTCCAGAGATCGCAGGACACCAGGCAGTGCAGCTAAGAAAATGTGTGACTGATCACTTAGCTTAGTGTCTGTGTAAAGAGTTGCGATTGATTCAAGTCTTTCGAAACTTAAAATTTATCGCAACTGCGTACTTACGAGATAGGAGTTGCTATTAATTTCAGGTTGCGATTCATTTGAATCAATCGCAACTAGTTATCTTTGTTGTGTTGGTGTAGGCTCGCCTACCATGTAAAAAAAGTTCCAGACAGAAAATGATAACCGACGGCTGAAAGTGATAATGCTCTGCTGAGATGTATGTAAGTATATCTCTGACGCATACATAATTAACAATGAAATGCACTTAGTTTCGAATGGCAAGGACATTGATGCGCACACCGAGACATGTACCACACTGATGACTAATTGCCTATGCTTATTTACTGTGGTGTTACATAAAGCAAACGACTTTGCGATTCTTCGCATTCTGATCAGGTATTTTGCTTATTTGTGGACTTAAATTCATATTGCCTATTTGCAATGCATATTTATATTTCATAAAACAATGTTTTTTCATGTTTTGCTGCTCATGCATAAGTGATATGCACTGCACTTGGTTAAGTCACAATGGACCAGATAATGAGCTTTATCTGACTTAATCTGCATGGAGTGCACATTCACTAATGCACTCACAAGCGTGTGATCTATACAATTCTACTCTTAACCTATTGTGCACTAAATGATCTGGCTCCAGTATATATTTCATCCCTTCTATCACCCCACTCTGCAGGTTGTTCTGGTTTACGTTCATCACATAATATTAGACTTAAAGAAATACGTACCAAAAGAAATAGGGGGGATAGAGCATTTGCATCAGCAGCTCCTTCTTTGTGGAATAAGTTACCTTTCTCTATTCAGACGGCCAACACTCTTTCTACTTTCAAAACTGGGCTTAAAACTCACCTGATGCTCAATGCATATTGTTAAATTTCAATGTTCTTTTTATACAATGCATGCAAAACAAACAATCGCACTGTGCCACATTTTATGTATCTGGCATCATGAAGTTGTGTGATCTAATGCAAGTTAACATTTAATATTTCTTTAATCTTAAGTATGTTGAATATTAATTTAAATGATTTGTATGCGCCTTTAGCATCTCTAGACATGGATATGTTACGCTTTATAAATATTGTTATTATATTATTATTTGTATAATGGCCTGAGTGAATGTATCTTACCTGTCCTTCTCTCTCTACGAAGCATAGTAATCTGATCTGAACCGGTGCTGGGCCTGTGTGAGCGCAGGGTGGTGTGATGGTAGCAGTCTCACCTTCACCATCGCTTCGTTCCATCTCAAAGTTATGAGGCTGTATCTGGATTAATTTATTGACCGCTACTGACCCAGCCATCAGGTTGCACATCTCCTATAATAACAAAGAAAAAAGAAAAATGAAATACAATCATTAGACACTCAGTCAAACCATCATATTCTTCATCTTATCCTTTGTTTTGGCGCTATAATAATTTAAATCATTGAACTGGTCCATTGTGTTGTTTTTGTTTCTTTTCTTTTGTTCGAAAATGTTGTAACTGAATTCATTTTGTTTCGATTTGGATTATTTACATCCTGTATGTTTGTAAATTTTGTATTTATGTTGTAGGGCCTCCACGGAAAACAGTATTAACTACTGATGGAGCCACCCTAATAAAAAAAGACTAATAAATAATAAATAAATAAAACCTGCTTTAGTGACCACCTGTATTGAAAGACCACCTGTCTAAAAAGACCACTTTTTTGTTGTTTCCCTTGAAGAAAATGGTTTCTCATTGAAACATGTACTACTGAAAGGAACCTGTACATGAAGACCACCTGCCTATAAAGACCATTTTCTTGTTTCCCTTGTGTGGTCTCTATAGACAGGTTTCACTGTATATTCATCACCTTTAGAGCAATTTGTCTGTTAAAAGACAGAAGGGTTCAATTTGAATACAATCATGGTTTGTTGAGAATAAGAATGATGTGAACTCATATTATAACATGGATGAACACAGAGAGAAGTAAGAGAGGGAGAGAGATAAAGAAAGAGAAAGAGACAGAAAGAGACAAAAAGGGAGAGATTGAGAGAGAGGGAGAAAGAGAGAAAGAGAGAGAGAGAGAGAGAGGGGAAGGAAGGATGAGAGGGGAGAACAAGGGAAAGAGAAGAGAAAGGATTTTACAGTGAGAGAAGGGAGGAAAGGAGATGGCGGGAGATAGGGGGAGATGGAAGGTAGAGATGGACATAATAAAGAGTAAGAGGGAGAGAGAAAGAGAGAGAGAGAGAGAGAGGGGGAGGGGGTGATAGAGAGAAACAGAGAGAGGAAAGAGAAACAGATATTACGTGATTAAAAAGACATGCACACTGACTTTCTTCTCTCTCGATATATGATCAGTACATTGTTACTACATATAGACATTATCATGAAGCTGGATGCCACTCCATATATAGCCCCTCATCTTCCCTGTCATGGCTGAGATGATACATACATTCATCCCAGTGTTCCTATCACATCATCCTGAGTGTCAATGATTAAAACCATCAAACCATGCACTAATCCACTTAGGTTTTACATCACCACTCACAAGACCTGTCCACATAGGCCACACAAGGCTTGTCCACATTAGGCCACACAAGGCTTGTCCACATTAGGCCACAGACAACTGTAAGGCCTGCCCTCATCAGCTCAAGTTTGCCAAATAACCTGCTATTTTCAGACTCGGGATATTGCGTCTCCACCAGACCGATACGCTCATCAGTAAAATAAAAACTTGCTGGAAAACGTTCATCTTCAACAACAAAAAAACAACAGAACTCTCATGTGCACATAGTGTCAGGCCTAATTTCACCTTGATCTCCTTATCTTTCTATGCTCATTACTCAGCCTATATACACTTTCCACCAAAATCGTTTGGTCCATGTCATTTATTTGTAATCTTGAACATTCAGCGTGTTTCCACAGAAAAAAAGTGGAACACGGATTATCTTTTCCGGATTGAAATACCGTGTCGCGGCGACACGGTATTAAACCAATCTGTTTCCACAGAGCGCAGCATTCCGATTCGCCCCGATTCCGTGTTCCAAGTCAGGCAAATACCGTGTCAATCGGAAGTCAAGATTCAACCTTTGAAGTTTGACCTCGATCGTGGATTTAGATCTACACAGGATTCCACGCTATTCTATTGTGACGTACATTTTTCATTGTTACGTACAGCGCGTATATAAAGATATTATTGTATACGCGTATTTTTCAACCAATCACGCTGCAGTGGTGATTGAGGCTTCGCGCGCTCCGATGATCCGCCAGACACGGTGTGTCGCTGTGTGTTTCCACAGCGATTTCACAGGGAGTTCTTGGGGTCGACACGTCAAGATCCACCTCCCAGAGGTGGATCTGATAATCCGCATCTCGGTCGACTCGACCCGACACGCTTTTGTTTCCACAGGAAAACTGACACGGTATGACACGGTATGACACGGATAATACCGTGTCGATGTTTTCTGTGGAAACACGCTGATTGAGTGTAAGTGTTGTTGGATGATGTAAGAATCTATTTTCTATCAATACCAGAACTTAAGCTTTTAAAGATATAGACCAGTTTTGGAAACGCTCCCTTTTCAAAAAATGAAATGGAAGCTCTTATTACCATTCATGTGAAAGAATATGTTTTGACTACCGGTATTAAATACGTGATGA
This sequence comes from Strongylocentrotus droebachiensis, assembly GCA_035222895.1. Classification (NCBI taxonomy): domain Eukaryota; kingdom Metazoa; phylum Echinodermata; class Echinoidea; order Camarodonta; family Strongylocentrotidae; genus Strongylocentrotus; species Strongylocentrotus droebachiensis. The sequence continues at coordinate 22,775 of JAVYIG010015769.1, read as the reverse complement.
TACAAATTTTGCCAGGAAACCGCCTACTAATTGATATATTTAGTAAATTATCATACATTGTATCTATCCGGCCTGGATAGATATATACTATATAGTCCCATATACATCTTTCTGGTACAGTGCTTGTAACTTTACCAAGACTGGGCCAAATTTCTTATCATTTTGATGATTCCAGAACCTTGCAGTACACAATATGCTAGAAGATCAACCTTTTCTGATCGATTCTGATCAGATTCAGATCCACAATGCAATCGCATGACTAGAACTGGTCTATACCTTTAAGCTTGTCTTTAAAAAAAAAAAGGTTACAAACAGTCTGCTCCTACTCTTCGAATATGCTTCTACTCTCTTACTACTCACAATCCTCTGGGTACAATGTGGATCTAAGTCAAGATGAATGAACCTGATAGATTTCAGCATGTAATATTTGTATAGAACTCTCAGCCATTTCCCCTGTGCAACCTGTGCAACCTGAATTTTTGGCGAACTGCACAAATTAAATGTTGTAGGTAATACAATCCTTTGATGAATTGAGACCACTCCTCAAATATAGGAAGGTTTGAATGCATGTATAGTATCTTCTTTGTGAGCTTCAAACAAACAATCAAGCAGCAATGGAAGCATGAAGACAGGATTGCAACAGGATAATACCAACATTTGAAACTCTTTTCATTTAATTGTACTTTGAGTGATACATGTAATTTCTCTTTGCTTTCTCACATTTTACATTTGTCAACATCAAATAGCACCTACAGCCATACAATGGTAGCTGCGACCATAAAAATCTCGGAATATGCAGCTCTGATAGATTTTTTCCAAATGGGAATAATAGTCAAGACACATCGTTTTAAAGCTAAAGTAATATCAATTTTGAGAGGGAGCTATACAACATAAAGAGTTTATTATTTACACTTTCATCACTTTAGACTCGAATTCAACCGCGACAACGATCATTGAATATTGTAGGATCGCATATGCTTCCAATATGTTCATTTGGACCAAATTCATGACCCCATACCAAAACTTTGTATTTCCTTTCATGCAATTGTGCGTATCTATCCATGTTTAAAGTCATGTAGCAGAACAGCGCAACATGCCAGCATCCTTCTGCCAGACGTATGACAAAATGCACTTTTACTATAACATCTCAGCACTACCACTACAGCAAGAGGATAACAACTACATGTATGTTCAATACACTTAGCCCCACTGCACTATTTATAGCTAATTGCGCCCTCTATATAGCAAACAATTCCTAATCGGTGCCTGTTGGTCCCCCATGATCCTCTTTTTCTTATGTTAATTGAGAGCTGAGTTGATGAGATAGCCACCTGTCAGTGACCTTCCTGGGTGGTCTAATCCCTCCTAGCCAAACTAGTACAGATGGCCTTTAAAACACGTCAGGATTATTCCATCTACCGGTATTCTAACTATCATACTAACAATGTTATAAGCACTCTCATGAGACTAACTTTTTTCAAATTGGCTGCGATGCAAATCTTGTTCATGTATGTATAAGTGCAAACCTATCTCTAGAGGTGTATTATGCACCATGGAAAATATGCACATCCTTAATTGAACAACCACAGACTATAATACTGTACTACCGTTACCATGGTAATGCCTCTTTTCCCATCATTCTTATGGGAATTAAGAACATTAATTCAGTTAATACCCCACTGTACTATTCTGTGTTGTCCAGGATTATAGAATTACTTACTTGGAATTGTTGTGTTTGGTCAAACAACCACCGTAAATCTATATTAGCGCACTATTTTTTTCCGCTGGAAAATTCAAAAGTCGGGGTGTGTCTTATAGACAGGTACAGGATATTTTGACTCCTCAAAATGCTACCTTTTTTTTTGGTTTTCGATCATCTCTGTGTCTCAACATGAATACCATAATAGGAATAAAGAATAGGATCTACTATTTGAAGATATAATAAATGAATATGAATGATTTTTAGTTTCTCATCCCCTCCTACTGCCCCCTTTTTGGGGGCGGGGGGCGGGGGGCGGGGGGGAGGGGGGTGGGGGCCTCAAGTTTTTATATTTGAATTTTTTTCTTTCTAAAATCTAATATATATTAATCTGAGTACTTCTACACAGTAGGAACGATGGGGTCAACAAAACTCATTAATATAATGCAATTCATCCATGTTTTAGCCTTTGTAGTACATATGTCTAGATGTAAATAAAATAGCCAAAATAACATTTGTATAGACAGAAAAAACAAATAATAGAACCCCTCCTCATTTTTGAAATTTTGAAGAAACTAGGAATCAATTTCATTTGGTGTAATTTGATATTATTTGAAATTCCACATACATGTACTTCTGTCTTCTGAGGTTTAGAATACATAGGTATCTTCACAATGTGGTACATGTCAGAATTGTGCAGGTTAAAGCCTCGGTCACAAATGCCATTATGAACTGCTTTGAACGCTGTACGAACGATTTTCAGACAATGGAAATTCAGGAAGACAATAGAACAAGGGAAACGCTCTCGGCGGTCTCGCCTGCATAACGCAATTCAATATGATAAACCAGAACGTCAATGACGTACATTGTAGTGCTCATCCGCATCTCGCAACAACAAATATCGTGGTACACTTTTGAACTGGTCAAAAAATAAAAATGTGATGCCCTGGAAGGGACATAATTTCATTTCATTTGCATAAAGTACCATAAATAATCAATGGAGCAAAATCTCAAAATTCTGTGTAGAAGTTTAGTGTTCCAAATTTAGCTCTACCAGATAAGGCAAACCAAATCAAAATCGGTCAAGAAATGAGGGAGAAGAAGCAATTTTTGTTATATTTGGAATAAATTTGCATAAATTACCATAATTAATTAATGGAGAACAATTTCAAAATTCTGTGTAGACCTTTAGTGTACCAAAGTTAGCTCTACGATATAAAGCAAACCAAATCAAAATCGGTCGAAATATGAAGGAGAAGAAGCATTTTTTGTGATTTTTAAATTATTTTTGGAATAAATTTGCATTATTATCATAATTAATCAATGGGAGTAAAATCTCAAAATTCTGTGTAGAAGTTTAGTGTTCCAAATTTAGCTCTACCAGATAAGGCAAACCAAATCAAAATCGGTCAAGAAATGAGGGAGAAGTAGCAATTTTTGTTATTTTTGGAAAAAATTTGCATAAATTACCATTATTAATTAATGGAGAACAATTTCAAAATTCGGTGTAGAAGTTTAGTGTACCAAAGTTAGCTCTACCAGATAAAGCAAACCAAATCAAAATCGGTCGAGAAATGAAGGAGAAGAAGCATTTTTTGTGATTTCAAATAAATTTGCATAAATTAGCATAGATAATGAATTTCACGATTCTGTGTACAAGTTTTAAATCCCCCTCCTAGCCCTATCATATGAAACAATCAGAATCAAAATCGGTTGAAAAATAAGGAAGCATTTTGAAAATCTTGATGATGATGCCACAACATAGTCCAAGTCTGTTGACCTGAAATGACCTTTGACCTTGACTTTGTGATCTGAAATTCTACTCACATGATTGGGGATACTTGATTACCCTATAGTCCAAGTTTCATTGACTCAGAACTTATACTTTAAAAATTATATCAAAAATTCAAAAACTTAACCTTAGGTTAAGTTTTCGATGATGATGCTACAACATAGTCCAAGTCTGTTGACCTGAAATGACCTTTGACCTTGACTTTGTGATCTGAAATTCTACTCACATGATTGGGGATACTTGATTACCCTATAATCCAAGTTTCATTGACTAAGAACCTATACTTTAAAAATTATATCAAAAATTCAAAAACTTAACCTTAGGTTAAGTTTTTGATGTTGACGCCGTCGCCGTCGCCGTCGCCGTCGCCGCCGCCGCCGTCGCCGCCGCCGTCACCGGAAAAGCGGCGCCTATGTCTCGCTTTTTGCTACGCAGGCGAGACAAAAATAGGGAGATTTGTACGAAATAATTGTTTGTACGAACCTTTGTGACCGTAGCTTTAAACACACTACATAACAACTATTAGTATCTAGAGATTTTAAAATGAAGTCCATGTATTTTAGTTGTTTTCTAAACAAAAAATTTCAAATTGAAATGTAACAATTACAATAATCTAAAATTAAGAAATATATAAATTATAAAAATATAAAAGGAATATCTCAATGCTTATATCAAGATGTAAGAATTTTTCTGCTGTCAAAATTCAGAGAGCACAATGTCTGATGCAAACAGGGCTCGTAATATGATCTGTGATGTAATCTGTTATATGATCTGTGATATGATCTGTGCTTTGATTCATTACATGGACTGCGGACTGAAGGTATGAGAATGAAGTAATGACTGGTCATAAATCATCTTGCTATGGACCTTGAATCATCCATGGAATCAGATCAGACAAAAACCCAGTGAGTTGAATATTAATATCCTCTACAAGGGCATTTACACCGCAAGCAAGAACCGTTTGTTTTTCTCATATTAATCTCACTTTAAGGAATATGGTCGGTCCCATAAACACAACACCAGAACCCCACCTCTTGAGTGTGGTATTATATAACCCTAGCTGAAACTCTATGTTTTTGCAGTGTATAATGAGAACACTCAGTTAATTATACCGGCTTTTGTTCATGTCACTCTCCTCCCTTCCATGCTAATACATGCAGAGCAGCAACAAGTGAAACAAGTGAACAACTCAACACCCCCCCCCCCCCCCAAAAAAAAAAAAAAAAAAAAAAAGATTTTCAAACACATATATGTTTTTAAAATTGGGTTTTTTGCAATGTAAATGGGCCTTATTTGAAGCCAGAAGGGCGTTGAAATCAATATCACAAACTTTACGATAGATTTCAAATCTTCTGGCTCTGAACGGATGATATAAGCCTTTATGCTAATGAGCGTGTATGATCGCGATGTTGCATCCTGATATCACCCCTCGGCACGCCTCGGATGATTATCAGGATGCAACATCCCCTTGAGACTTTAAAACAACTATTGCCCTCATAGCACTGCAGTCATTATCTCTATACTATAATACAGAGTTAACCCCCTTCAGGCTCCAAACATATGATCAGCCTAAATATCTTGAATCGCTAGGGCCATTTACACTGTCATCCAAACACACCTAAAAATGCCAAACCGGACCCTGACCGCGATGTTTCAGTGATGTTACCAAGGCAACTACGCTTTACCGGCAAAAATGCCAAGCCCGAAACATTCCAAACCGAAGTGTCATTTTTAAATATTTTTCTGGCGTGTTTGGCTAGTATAAACGCTTGCAGCTGAAACATCGCGATGTTAGGTCACATGACTTTAGGAGCGGGGCAAGCTGTCGTCCTTGAAGAAAATGATAGAAGGATAAACACAAAAATAACATAAGAGAAGGTGATAGAAGGAAGAAACCAAGAATAACATAAGGAAAGACAGAAAGAGAAAGTGATAGAATGATAAAAACAAAGAAAAATATAAGAGAAGGTGAGAGAAGGAAGAAACAAAGAATAACATATGAAAAGACAGAAAGAGAAAATGATAAAGAATAGATAATGGAAAGATAGAAGAGAAGATGAAAGATGGAAAAACAAAGAATAACATAAAGAATGGTAGGAAGAAAATGATAGAACGATAAAAACAACAAATCACATAAGGGATGGTGATAGAAGGAAGAAACAAAGAACGTAAAAGAAGGTTAACGAAGGAAGAAACAAAGAATAACATAAAGAAAGATAGAAAGAAAGCTTTACATCTTTAAATAAACTAGTTTTAAAGTGTGAATTCAACTTATAAAAGCTCCTATCTAAGACCCGCCGCCATTCAACTGTTTACGGGTTCATTTTCAATTGACAGAATTCAGGTTGTGTAAGTCGTTGCTAAGTAAGACATACCTCATGCTCTCAATGTTTAAAGGTCATGTTATGCAGTCTTGGTAAGCCCTTTCTCATCAGACACTCACTAACAACCAACCACAGGAGGAGGTATTGACAAATCTATTAGCCACTTAATACAGCTAAATGGAAATCCAAAAGCGTGAACTTTAAAAGATTTCTAGAATATCATCTATCCTAAAGGCTTGTCCACAAACATGTATGTCGTAGTTTACTGCAGAGTTTTATAAAGCATTTTTAAAAGTATTGGGTAACTTTGCCTCTGATTCTAAAAAAATCCTGGGTTTAGCTCATGCTGCAATCATACCGTACTTATAAACATTCATGTCAAAAAGTAAAATCCCATGACTTTTACAAGCCAATAGCATGTTTGATTATCAAGATATTTATGATTGGAATTCTACATTTCAAAAGCTATTATCCCAACGGTTTCTTATATTAACACTAGTTTATTTGGGAAAATGAGTATGGTAAAACCGGTCACTCAAAGATTTTTTGCTTTTTTGAAGCACTTCATGATCATTTTGAAGCACAATTTTGTTTCGGGCTTCAATATTATATATACCATATCACAGACACTGATAACACATAGGTCCATGCATCTCAGATTTGGCATTGTTAAACAATGCCTTTAAAGATGAAGTTGAGTTCTGGTCATGCGATTGCAATGTGAAAGAAACGGTGTGGAATCGACCAGAAAAGGTTGATCATCTAGCATATAAGAATTTGTGTGTATTGCGAGGTTCTGGAATCATCAAAATGATAAGAAATTTGGCCAAGTCTTGGTAAAGTTACAAACACTGTACACAGAAAGATGTATATGGGACTACACGAACACGAGGCGTAAAAATCCTACCCTGGATTTTTACGATGTTACATGAAATATTTAGAATATGGAGGCATCAGAAGAGCCATGCTTTTCAGTGAACATGTCTTATCTGATGTTCTTCCACACTTGCATAATAAGAATAATAACGCTCACAAATTATTTTTCACCTCTTCCCAGAACTCAACCTTCTCTTTAAGCATACTAGGCTTCACATGTTTGTACCTTAGAATACACACATATATGTGAAGGAATATGTACATGCAGCTACTGTTTTCATTTCACTTGCCATTCTTTTAATTAAACCAAACCACTGTGGTAAACCATAATGATAACCACTGCATATACCAAACCAAAGAGAGCCTTAGTATCCTCATAAACACAACCTGTTTCAAAATGTCAGAATGTGGGAGTACATGAAGACGTCTCAAGAATCCCCCTCCTACATGTACTCCTCAGGCATACCCTGATTAGGTAGAGATGTCTGAACAGCAGCCCACTAATTCTGAACCCTGTTTCATAAAGGTCACAAGAACTGGGGGGTGTTTCACAAAGATTCTAAGTCAAACTTAACTCCAAGTTGGACTTAAAAATTATGGAGAGCCATTTGTTGCCTTAAAATGAAATATATTCAACAGCAAAAATTCAAGTATTTTAGACTTTTCATAAAATCTTCATCAAGAACATGAAACTCCCATGATAACAGAAAATATGAATGATTTGAATCAACATTTAATGCCTTTTAAAATAAATTTTAAAAAATATTTTAAAAGATGCTAACGGCTTTCCATAATTGCTCAGTCCAACTTAGAGATAAGTTCAACTTAGGATTTTTGTGAAACACCCCCCTTTTTTAAGAATTGTTATGAGCTACTGGAATAGTTGGATTTAATTGGCTATATGATCAGGTGGGTTATAAAAAATATGACCCTTTTATGAAAGACGGCCCTGATCAGGGGAAAGAAAACCTGGGGGGTGTTTCACAAAGATTCTAAGTTGAACTTATCTCTATGTTGGACTTAAAATTATGGAAAGCCGTTAGCATCTATGAAAATATTTTGTACAAGTTATTTTAAAAGTCATAAAATGTTGATTCAAATCATTCATATTTTCTATTATCAAGGAGATTTCATGTTCTTGATGTGGAATTTATAAAAAGTCTAAAATACTTGGATCTTTTGCTTTTGAATATATTTAATTTTAAGGCTACAAATGGCTCTCCATAATATTTAAATCCAACTTAGAGTTAAGTTCAACTTAGGATCTTTGTGAAACACCCCCCTGGAAGGATTGTAGCTAGAGCAAATGTCTGATCACCTCACAAACAGCTTGAGCTAATTTGAAGATGACTCCATCCAAACTCTGCTTTTGTTTTGTAATCACAGTTTACTTGATTTTGTCTTTGCCAAATGAATAATAATATTAATAATAACAAGATAAGAATTTGTCACTGAAGACAAATGGGGTGGTCTGCAGGTCTTTTTAAGGATCTTATATGGAGAGATGAAGAGAGAGAGAGAGAGAGAGAGAGAGATTGTGTTAGAGCAAAATTTTGGCCAATGAGTACTTGGTCATTCAAGATGCATATATATAGGCTATGACATAATCTGAAGCTTGAGTTAATTCCTCGAGCAAGGGGGCTGTGCTCGGCTAGGGCTAATTGGGACGGTAAACTTGAAAACAAAGACTATTTTTTAGAAGAAGAGCTGGGTCCTGTTTCACAAAGCCTTTTTCCAATGACAAATGACAAAAAATCAGTGATAAATCTGTTGATAACCAATCAGAAGCAAGGATTTCAGTAGCTTATAACAAAAACTGTCATTTGTCACTGATGACAAGTTTTGTGAAACCCCACCTAATCAGTCTATTCCCTCAAGCTGAGGGTTGTTATGGCTGATGGGAACGCATCTTCAGAAAGGTGAGAGAAATAGATGTGATATGTTTCTCTTAGGCTCAGCCATATAACATGGTCGTTCAAGACGCACCTATAGATTATGACATAATCTGAAGCTTGAGTTAATTCCTCGGGCAAGAGGGCTGTGCTCAACTAGGGCTAATTGGGACGGTAAACTGAAAAACACGGCCTATTTTCTTGAAGAAGAGCTGATCAGTCTATTCCCTCAAGCTCAGGGTTGTTAGGGCTAATGGGAACGCATCTTCAGAAAGGTGAGAGAAATAGATGTGATATGTTTCTCTTAGGCTCAGCCATTACATGGTCTCTCAAGTGAGATGCTTATTAGCAACATCAATCAACGGACTACTTCAGCAGACAAGCTTTATCTTTCTGCCCCGTAAAAAAGAACATTCAGGCTAGGAATCGTTGATGTGAGGCTTTCATGTTAAAAGCTTGTCAGAATTACGATTCTTCGTTTAGGGGAGGAGAGAGCAGGAAAGAGAACATTCAGTTTGAGAAACATCCTTGCTCTAACATGTTTTTATACATGTAGCGATCTAGGGGTTAAACCACATGACTATGGATTTGAATGTACAGTTTTTAGCTTTCTTCCTTCATTGTTTTAAAGGGATCGTTTAACAATGTTAAATCTGAGATACACGGCCCTACGTGTCATCAGTGTCTGTGATATGGTGTAATATTGAAGCCCTAAAAAAATTGCGCTTCAAAATGATCAAGAAGTGCCTCAAAAAAGTGAAAATCTTTGAGTGACCGGTTTTACCATACTCGTTTTCCCCAATAGACTGTAGTGTTATGAAAACCGTCAGGCGAAGGTTTTCAAAATTTGTAATTCCAATCACAAATATCTTGATAAATCAGACAAGCGATTGGCTTGTAAAAGTCATAGGGTTCCCGACTGACCTAAAGGTTTGTAATTATCATTGCATCATGAGCTAAATCCAGAATTTTGTTTCAGAATCTGAGACAAAGTTACCGGATCCCTTTAAACTAGGAATCTTCATTTTCATATACCCTGTATGATAATGATTTACAACTCACTATCTCTATCAGTCTTCATGGCCTAAACATGCAAAGTATTAATTCTCAAGTATCTGTTTCACTCAAAACAAATGGTTATTCCATATCAACAATGAAACTTGTAACTCCCATTGTATAGTTTTAAATATCTTTCAATGCATTATCCATGTATTTTTAACGGAATGTAGTAATTGAACAACTTCAGCTCATAGCTGCATGTTCAATGATGTTTATTGTAATAAACCAATACATTACAATACAATACAATACAATACAATACATTACAATACAATACAATACAATACAATACAAAACATCACAATACAAAACATCACAATACAATACAATACAATACAATACAATACAATACAATACAATACAATACAATACAATACAAAACATCACAATACAATCAGTCACAAGATTCCTTCCTCTTCACTAACGTCCTTTACTCTTTAGCAAGACAATCACATTTATCTTGCTTGAACAAATTATTATCTACATACATGTATATGTTTTTATCAATTGTATACGCAGAAGCGGCAGAACTAGAGGTATGGGGTGGTATTCCGGTAGCGCGTACTAAGTTAGCGCGTACTAAGTTAGTCCACACTTTTATGGAGTGCCTGTTGCCAACTCATTTACCCTGTAAAGATTTTCAAAAAAAAATAATTTTGCAATGAAATGGGGAGAAAAAGATAATATGAGTATGTAATGAATTTCAACAAAGTCTATGGTAGATTATCTTTGTCATGAATATGGAAGGAGTAAGATGAAAACTAGCATTCCATAGAAGTGTGAACTAAAACTCCTTTTTAGATTGGACTTACCGTAGTCCTGGCTTAACTTATGAGAATACCACCAATGGAAGTTATCAGTTTGAGCAATAAGTTATTAGCAAGGCATTAATATATGTTTGCCTCTCTAGACCCAGGAGGGAAATGGAAACCTAGTAGGATGATGAAGCCAATGTGACTGAAAGATACTACTGAAGCTCTTTCAATCAACATATTTGACAGCAGTGGTGAAATACTTTTTTCTTCACCAAAGCCCTTTCAGGGTTAGTCTGAAAGCTCCAGTCTCAATATTGGCGTTTAACACCCTTTTGTTGTTGTCTGCCCCATCACCTGCTGTCACAACACATCTCATCCCAGTTTTTTTCTATATCCATTTTCTTTTCCCCCAACCACCTCCCCCTTGGGTAGAAACAACAAAGAGATTTGGGGGAAAAAATGGCATCTAACAACATTCCCCGTCGAAAGAAAATTGGGAAAAAATAGGGAAAAAATAGGGAAAGAAAGGGAAAAATAGGGAAAAGAAGGGAAAATAGGGAAAATAAGTGTAAATTCAGGAAGAAGAAAAAATTGGGGGAAAAAATCAGGAAACCGATTTAAATCAGGTAATTATCAGGCCTTTACATGTATATCAAATTGTAAAGTCTAGAAAAAGCAAATCCGAAGGCAAACTGTTTGCCAGATTCCAGCAAAGCTAGTAACCTCCCCCCCCCCCCCCCCCCCCACAATGTTGCATGTGGCAAGGGTTACTGTCTGTGTATGGGGAAGGTTGAAAAATGTCAGTTTTATTGAAGATTTCCTGATACAAACCAGAGCATTATTTCTGTATATTTTAGGGTGTCGTCTATAGTAGATGTGAAGTTCCTTGCACAAAGCATTCACATTCTGTTATATCAGAGATCTTCAAGTTTCAAGTTTCAAGCTTTATTTATCTCTCTTTCATAACACACTTTACAAATATAACATGAATATAACAAGTGAACAGAATATGGTGTTACAATAAAGAGATGAGGTGACATTGGTTGAAAGCAAGGCTTGTGGATTTAAGGTCCCTCATGAGTAGCTTATGAGTATGTCCTAAAAGAACAAACTCGTCAGATAAGAATAATGCATACATTTAAATGCTGACAAACTAAACTAACTAAACAACTCGTCTCTGTTTTCACGAAGTGACAGTAGTGAAAAAAAATTGCATTCACTTTGCGTTACGATATTCCTCACTACCGTCACTTCGTGAAAACAGGGACGAACTGAGAAAATCTAAACATAAATTAGTATAATAAAATCTACTGACTACTAAATAATGGCTATAAACAAGAGAAACAGGAAAATACTATGAGCAACAGTACTGAAACACAGACAAGAACGAAACAAGACAGACAGATGAATAGATGTGAGAAACGGGAGTAGAATTATGCAGAATTTTGATTGCCTCACGACAGACAATATATAAATCCATCATACGCAAAATGTATACATTGTGCTTATCAATGAATTACTTGGAAGTCTTGCGAAGGGTTGTTTTCTTCTAACCTTCAAGAAAATTCAACACAATAGCAACTATTTTTGAAAAATCAACCAAAGGCAATTGAAAAATTTCACTAGCCTTTTGCGTCACCTATTTAAATGTACATGCGTGACAATGGCATGATTTCTACAGGACATACAATAGATATACATGTATGAAAGTGCCCTTCAGTTAATCATATCTGATTGATACATGTCTGTATTAAAAAACCCAATTACACACATACCGGTACACGCACATTCAGTTGATAAGTTAGAGTAGTTGTGATCATATTCAGACCTCTAACGGATATTATATTGATGTTGGTAATGAAATTCATATGACCTGATGAAAATTGGTATTAAATGATTATATTACCAGTGCCTATCTCACTTTCACTTTTAATTATCTGACATCAGTCCATCAAGCATGAATCGTTCCTCTATTGTTTTATGACCTTCCTCCCTGTCTCCTATTCCCCATATCAAACCTCACCATTAATCTGACTTCAATTTCCATAAATCCATAATTCGCCATGATCGCTGAGACTATGAGCTCACCTTTATTTCTTTGCTGCATTAACTGCCATCTGTCATGTCTTTCTCATAACCACATAAATCTTCCTTCCTGAAGATTCACTTCATAAAGTTTATCTTCATGAAGAAAATAATAATATAATAATAGTGAACATTTATAATGCGCCATGTCGGTCAAAAATGACACTCCTGGCGCAGTTGTGTGGAAGTTGTATAATTGTGGGCAAGTAATTCAAGAAAGAAAGTAAAAATACACATAAGTTACAGTTTAACATACTTCAGGACATAATTTGAAGTAATAGAACAATACAATACAAAGCATATTACAGTAATAAAAGTTGTATTAGGATAGTACAATGTAAGACATAATTAAACAAACTAATACGTTGGGAACAGAAACGTTTTTAACAAAGACTTGAACTGTGAGTAGGAGTTCTCTTTTTTTTTAAAGATTTCATAATTGTAAAATGTGTGCCTGGATTAAAGTAAAAGGGGTTGAATTTAAAACCAACATGTACAATAAGTTTCCAGTAAAAAATCATTTATATATCCATGTATGGGATTATACTGAAAGAAGTTCATCAGTTTCTAAGATATTTCTAATACCACATCAAATGTCAGACGCTTTTATCAAGGCTGAAGATAATGCTGTTGCAATACTTAAATATTCAGCATTTCATGGAATGAATCAGCTCAACCTTTATCTTTCTTTAGTCCACAGATTTGTTTCTTAATGTGCGGTTAAAATCCCTTTTGATGAATTTGTTTGTGTCTATCAAGTGAGCGGTCTAGAGAAGCTAGGCATATTTATCATTTCTCTGAAATCAATATCCTCTAAAAGATGGCAGACATTTATGTTTAAAAATACTTCACTGTCGAAAAAAGATAATATTTGAGCTAGGCTTTCCGTTTCTTCTAAGCTGTCTCATCTAACTCACTTCTCTCAGTCTTTCTTCTTCTACTGCTAAATTGAACAGGACCTTGTGTCACATTATTCTCTCCTGCTTGCCCTACATTTTCTGATCTTTCAACTTCAAACAAATAAATGTACATGTAGGTATAATTTCCACATTTACTTTTTAAAAAGGTATGTTGAATAGTACCTTGAATTTGATTTCCCTCCTGTTTATTTTAATTAAAAATTGATTTTTCTCTCTGTTCAGCAAAACCAAATGAAGGCCTGCATGGGCACTATTCACACAACCATCAGATGCACAAGCTCACAGACATCTCTTTAAAACATGTGTATCAAAATAAACATTTAATGGGATTTCTGTGAACTTGTACATACATATACACCTGTTGTGACCTGTAGAAACATTTTGTGAAATGCATAAACGAATGGGAACTGCAAGCAGAAAAGTCCTGTATGTATTCACTATCTCTGTGTAATTATAAGATACAGAAACGTGAAGCGTATTACACTTACATCATAATAAAACGCTGTGGTTTTGCCATGTTTTATCTGAAGGTGGCTTAATAATACAACTACGGTACTGCTATCACTTATTGCTTGCACTTGCATGCTTCTCATTCCCCACATAAAATCAATCAGGGAGAGAACTAATCAACTTTAACGTATCATACTTCAGATGATTGCCTCAATGTTTGGTCACATTATATCAATCTACGAGCCGCTAGTACATCGGCTTAGCAGCTGCATGGATTCATTTACATCATAACTTTCACTCTCTAGCTCTCTTCACTCTCTTTCCATCATCTCTTAGAAATCATTTTTTCCTTCATATCTCTCTTTCATTCCTCCATCTCACTCTCTCTCTCTCTCTCTATCCTTCATCTCTCTCTCTCTCTCTCTCTCCTCTTTCTTCCTTTAACTCTTGCGCACTCTCATCTAAACACAAAAATTTAAGCGAATACATGTATGTGTAGGACAACAGTTGCCATTCATTTATACGTTTTTCTTACAAAACCTTTTTTTTTGGCAGCTATTTATACCGCGCGCTAAATGAATGAGCCTTAATTTGGTGTCATTTAAATTTGACCCCCATGTTTGATAGTATCATGAACAAAGGTTAGCATTTGTGTGTGCGTAAGAGATGGTGAATACCACCTTCTTCTTTCGTTGTCAGTCTACAAACATTAAAATAAACTTGTAGACCCACACGTCAAGATGCATTAACATCACCAAACTGGAATGCTTACATGTACACGAAACACAGTATGTGGGACCTACATGTAAGGTTACAATGCAGCATTAATCCAGTCTAGCTTGCATACCAGACAGGTTATATACCACATAATGGGGATTCCCCGTGGAGTTGACTGTGAGCGGGTTTGGTCTTGATCACCAGCCTGAGGGTGATTCAAACCCACTTCACATTGATAAACAAATACAGCTTTCCCTAGGAGTGTATCAGCGTGTCCACACACAAAAACAATTTATCCTGAAACTCTATAACGAAACGTCGTATATTAGAATCATCGTATAAATTTCAGAGTGTCCACACACAAGAAACGTCGTATAAATAATCATCGTATAAATTCCAGGATGTCCACACACAGAAGAAAGTAATCCTGAAACTCTACAGCGAAATGTTGTATACTGTAGGTGCGCAGTTTGCTACTGCGTTCATGAAATGGAAGCGGAAATGAGAGGTCAGGTCTCCTTTCGCGCGAGGTCACGTTAAGCCCCGCCCAGTTAGTTACACTAGTTACGTCCACACACAACACCTTCTGTGATTAGGCGTAATTCTTTATTGAGTTTTAGTTCGAAACGATGCCCAAACCTGCGTTTCGTTATAAGACGTTTCGTTAGTGAGCGTCCACACACACAATTTCATCGTATAACTATCGCGAAACTGTATAGCTAATCACGGCTTATCACGGAAAATGTTGTTTGTGGACAGGGGGTGAAGGGCATTAGCTTGTATCATTTTTTCACAGAGTCAGCACCGTGTTGGCTCCAACTAGATGATAGATTCATGTACCCGGAATAATAATAATAATAATAGTAATAATAATAAGAAGAATATCAACAAAAAGAAAGTAGTAACAATAATAATAATATTAATAACAGTAATAATAAATAATAATCCCTAGAATCCCTAGAAACATTTAAAAAGAATCTAAAGTCATATATGTTCTCATGTTATTTTAGTTAATTATATGTTGAATGTACATCTATGCATTTTTTTTAACAGTTAAGAAAATACTGATAAAAATGGATAATAATCAGACAAATACACCTGTAATTATGGAAATGAAGTGAAAGATTTTTATCTTTTGACATAAGATAGGTTTTCAACTTTCTTTGGAGCAATTTTAGAGTGGGTGAGATTCTGATCAAGTGGGGAAGGGAGTTCCAAAGAATCCAAAGTTAAATTAATCCAAGGCCACCAAGGCCATGGCCGTGGATGCCCTTTTGATTGGCCTCAATGCCCCTCTCATTGGCCTTGGAGATTTTTGGTGCCCTTTCCAATTCTTCCTATTAATGCTGTAATATAGGAATGTGCATGCCCTTCAGAAAAGTGGCCTTGCCCTAAAATTATTGAAATTTAAGGCCTGGTCATCCCAAGTCCTCTGTGTTCTGGGTTCTTTAAGATTTGTGGAAAATCATCATCAAAGACTCAAAGACATCAAAAGCAGTGTAAGCATCACTTTCATGATTGTGAAGTCAGCTGTCATGTATTTGGATGAGTGACTGTCCTCAGTTTACTGTATGACTATCATCATGTTTCTATTAGAAGTCATTATCCGGTTAATGGCCGATAAGGGATAAATTTTGCCTAATAGAAACTGACTTTCTCTGCCATTATCCGGATAATGGCTGTGAGAGCTGTGACGTGTTCAGGGGCAAAATTATTCTTCTTTTAGAAGGATAATGCAGGGGAACTGGGAAGCTAACCGGATAACGTAATTAGAAACTCACGTCGTTCCAATTGAGTGCACATAACGGAGAGAAACCGAAAATCAGAGTGAACACTTGATCAGAATATTTTACCCCGACACGCGCGACACTAAAAATCCCAGGTTGACCTAGCAGTCCCACAATACTTTGCGGTGACCTTAGCCAGAGTTCGATGAACCTTTATTCATGGCCTTTTAGTTTTAACCTGCGCAATTGGAGCAGTGTATTTATCCAGATAATGCGCGTAGATAGAAACTGCCAATACCTTGGCATATACGCTATTTTCTGGAGGACATTTTAAACAGATAAATTCAGTATAACTAATAGAAACACGCTGTATGAGATACGTCATTAAATCATCACATGAAACACTTGCTGATGGTGTCCTCACATGATTTTCCAGGACTCATTTTAGTCATTGGTGGATGAGGGTTCACTTCAGAGTGAATAACTACACCATGTAGTGAAGAGGGGTGAAGGAGATTGGAGTGGCAAGGTTATGAAGTGGACGGTAGGTGAGCAGTAATACACAGGGGAGTGAGTGCTCTAGATTCTGTTTGAACTTTTGATATAATGATTCAATCAGCTAGATGTTCGTTTGATGAAATGGTTTAACTTGTATTGTTCAGACATTAAGGATAAACTTGAGTTCTGGTAAAAAAAATAAAAAATGAATCCTCACAGAATCAAACGAAACTTACACTGAATGTTCAAGATTACAAATAAATGTCATTTGCCAAACAATTTTGGTAGAAAATGTATACTGGCTGAGTAATGTCTATGACCATACATGTAGAAAGATAAGGAAATCAAGATAAGGAAATCAAGCTAAGTAGCCCCGACACCATTTGTGTAGTCCCATATACATCTTTCTGTGTACAGTGCTTGTTACTCTACCAAGACTGGGCTAAATTTAGTATGATTTTGATGACTCCAGAACCTTGCAGTATACACCAATACTTACAGTATGATCTTACATGATCAACTTGTTCTGATCCATTCCACAAATTTTCTTTCACAATGCAATCGCATGACCAGAACTCAATTTTATCTTTAATACTTAAAACACAGACAATCAGACAATCCCCTCGACTAGTAAGGCATTCAGGGAATTGCTTGGTTTGTTCGTCTTGTCCATGTAAAAGAGTAGGTTTAGTCACATAAAAAGCTATTGCTGAATATTTTGTTTTTTGCCTTCATATTTTGTTATCAATGTGAAAAGTCCTTTCCTTTGTTACATAGACCATTATGAATTGGGTTATTATATTGTCCAAAGACTAATTCCTAGTCCCATGTGCTCCCAAATCCGGTGTGATTTTTCCATCTTCAGAATATATAAATTGTCCGTCTACGTAATCCAGAACAAACAACTGATCACTCCCATAAATATTCAATGATTCATATTAACACCTTGTCTCAAGTGAGTTGTCCATTTCCTTGTTACATAGACCATACAAATTGGGTTATTGTATTCTCCAAAGAGCGTGATTATCGTTTGCTACTTGGTATAATTCCTTGTCCCATGTGCTTACACATCCGCTCTGATGTCACATCTTCAGAATATATAAATTGTCCGTCTACGTATTCCAGAACAACTGATCACTCCCATAAACATTCAATAATTTATATTAAAGGGATAGTGAGTTCTGTTGCAGAGGGCGCTACACAAAATAATTTCAAACTCGGTTCAGAGACGGCTGAAATAATAATGAGAATGTTACTTACAGCAATGACATCTCCTTCGGTGATGGACCAGAATGCTTTGCAGAACCTGATGTCCGACTTATTGGTGATGTCTAAGATCTGCTTGCCTCTCGCTTCGGGATTCGTCAGGTACCTGCCGCTAAAAAACAGAAAGAAATAAGCACCAGAAAGTGGTGCAATTTGACACAGTGAAGGGGGCTTGTGTAGTGTTGGGTGTTAGTGTTAATGATATTCAAGTGTTAGGATATGTACATATAGCTCCCAATGTACAATTTGATTTAGTGACGAGGCTTGTGTAGTGTTGGGTGTTAGTGTTTAAATGATTATTGTTAGGATATATATAGATCCCAATGTACAATTTGATATAGTTAAGGGGGCTTGTGTGGTGTCAGGTGTTAGTGTTAATTGATGAATCCCATTGTACAAATTCATTATTAAAATAGAAGGAACTGGTACCGGTACATTGTTCAGTATTGTGTTAATGATAATTCTTTATCTCCCATTGTGCAAATGGAGGGTTGAAAAAGCTTGGGTGAAGATGCAATAAGTACATGTACATGTACATAACGTACAAATACAATCAATGACTTTTGTTTCTGTTACCAGTATCAAAAATGCTGCTGATGCCAATGCTTTAAAGTGACTCGGTAACATTGTTAAAGGTTGATGAAAAAATTGCTTAATTTTTGTATAAAATGTTACTTACTATATTCCTTCTACTACCGTATACTAACCCTCTGACATGCAAAAAATCCTAAACAAATTCTCAAACCACGAAGATATCTATGATTTTCTTTGAAGGCGTCAATGTATGACACCCTCTAACAGTGATTAACAGTAATTTCTCCCAACCATTTTTGAATTTTCCCAACCGTTTTTCCATGAAAAAAAGACTTAAATGTCTGGAATGGAATGTAGAGCCATTTTATTACTTTGTGAGGATTTACATTCACCTAAAATGTAATTAAATTGTAATAATATAGTTGGGAGAATTAAGAAATTGATCAGATCAGTTTTTCCCAATTTGTACCATAAATAATGGTCCGTTTTCACTCAAATTTTCAGATTATCTTGAATTGTACATCTAGCATTGAAGTCACTACCTTAGCACCACTATCTCTCATCTGAACAATGTAACCAAGTCCCTTTAGGGTGCTGTGTTTAGCTACCAATCTGCTGTGTTACAATACATGTATTACTCCTCAATCTCAATAGCACTGGTAGAGCTTTATAATTGTATTAGAATTCACCAAACTCCAACACCGAGCATGAAAATACCAAACGTGGTCACAAGTTTAGAGCTTTCATCTGCCAATTTAGAAATATAATAACAGTGTAGGTTGTTGTGTTAGCAATGTTACTGTTAGTGATGTCCATGCATACTTTGTTTCTATTTTCTTCTCTTTTTGTTGTTGCATTTACATTGTACACTTTACTTTATCATTTCTCATTATAAATACCTTCACAGACCACATTAAATGCAGTTTTTTTTTTAAGTGATCAAAGAAAATCCCCCTCTCTTTCTCTCCTATGAAAAAGTCACAATATTTCAAGTTAGTGAACAAATATAATTTTGATATAAAGCAAACCGAACTTTATATACCATTACTCTAGTAAACTAGTAATTAGTTCACCAATACATAAACATGTAAAATAATGAATACACTCTTAAGTTCTAATAATGAAAATTAATCGAGAAAGTATATTAAAGCATGCCTTGTATCTAAAATATTGATAAATATTCATGTACATGTATATTGTTCATTGATATACTTCAGAATGTAGCAATATAATAACGGGGAAACTTGGGGGGGGGGGGGAAATAGCGGATATTTATTGTTCTGTTGTACTTTTTGTGACCTACACATGTACACATAATTGAACAATAAGCTCAAATAAGGAACAAGTTTAAGCATTTCTACAGAATAGAAAATCTAGAACCCTCAATATTTTAATTATTTTAAGTGTACATGTATAGCTTTCCATCTTGAAAGTATATGATATCTGTAATGAAATCATTAGAAAAAAACAAAAATCAGCCAACCAATGAAAAGCTTCATTTTCAAAGGTAAATAAAGATCCAAGTCTTTCAATTGTAAGTTTTACTTAAACAAATATCTAAATTGTGATTAACTCAATCAATTGTAAAATTATATACTATCTACAAAAGTTGTCTGTTTAGAGCGAGGAGGGCATTAACTCCTAACACAGGAGAAACAGTCTTCTGGCTCTGAGCAGACGAGCAACAGAAGACAACTCAGATCAAGCATGGATTAATTCCTCTCTCTGCTCATGCATGCTGTGTGACGTGGATCATATAGGCGACTAGGCCCGAATTCACTGAGGAAGTTTAAAGAGAAGGTTGAGTTCTGGGAAGAGGTGAAAAATAATTTGTGAGCATTACTCATTCTTATTATGCAAGTGTGGGAAGAACATCAGTTAAGACATGTTCCCTGAAAGCATGGCTCTTCAAATGCCATCATATTCTAAATATGCCTGAAAATCGTAAAAATCGGGGGGCTGGCTTTTTACGCCACGTGTTCGTGTAGTCCCATATACATCTTTCTGTGCAAGTGTTTGTAACTTTATCAAGACTTGGCCTAATTTCTTATCATTTTGATGATTCCACAACCTTGCAATACACACAAATTCTTATATGCTAGATGATCAACCTTTTCTGGTCGGTTCCACACCGTTTCTTTCACAATGCAATCGGATGACCAGAACTCAACTTCATCTTTAAATGTAACCCATAGTTTAAATCCTCATTTACATGACCCATGGTCTAAAATTAGCGTAATTCATCACGTACACAATCAGAGGTCCAATATTAGACGTGTGCAAGGCAAAGTACGCTTTATATCTTGTGCTAATTTTAGACCATGGGTTATGTGAAATGAATATTTAAACCATGGGTTAAATTAAATTTAAACTTCCTTAGGGAATTCGGGCCTATAAGGTTTTAAAATAATGTTTTTAAATAATATTAAAGGTAAAGACCAGTATTGGAAACGCCCCAATTTCAAAAAATGCAGTACACACCAATACTTATATGCTAGATGATCAACCTTTTCTGATCGATTCCACAACGTTTCTTTCACAATGCAATCGCATGACCATAACTGGTCTTTACCTTTAAACCTGAATGTGCCACTATAGTGTATTAATCAATTCTGATTTCTTTTCTTTCTGTTTCATTACTTTCACAGTTACTTTGACCATAACTAGCGTGGGGTAAACTTTTCATGTACACACCTACATGTATATGTATTAGGATTACAAAAAGAAAAAAGAATAACATAAGAGTGCAGTTTTCTAATTCTGTTAACGGATATACCACCAAGGAACACAGAGTTGGTTAAATTGATATTTCCAATACAGCCCATGATACACATTTATAATAAGGTTTACTTTTTATTTATAATATGCCTTTTCCATATCATGCAATGTGTTGAATATTAATGTCCAGTTGAGAAGAATATTCAATACAGAACTCTACATGTTTACACTAACATTTTTAGTGGGATTCAGGTTAACATATCGTCGCTGTTTTCACGAAGTGACGGTAGTGAAAAAAAATTGCATTCACTTTGCGTTACGATTTTCCTCACTACCGTCACTTCGTGAAAATAGGGACGATACAAAGGAAAATCCAACCTTAATTATCAATTATTTTCTAAGAGAACAGAATATCAGAGAAGCAAACTGGTGAAAGTTTGAAAGAAATCAGACAGAAAATAAGAAAACTTGTGAATTTTTAAATGTTGTAATCACTATTTACGGGAATTTCAAATTGGCTGCATTGGTATGATACTGTAGTGCCAGACAACTTTCCCATTTGTTCTCACACACAAAATAACTAAAACACAACATTTTCAAAATATAAAACTCAGGAGGGTTTTTGTTTTTTCATTTCCTAACAAAAAATTAGTAGTGCCCAGGAAAGAAGGCGCTTAGGAGAAGAACAGAAATGATTGACATATTTGTACTGACAAATGAGATAGCTGTCTATGACTACGTCACAATCCACTGACCAAATTGCAATTTGAGAATCACATACACCTAGTGATCTCATATTAAAAACATTCATAACTTTCTTATTATTGGTCCAATTTGTTTCAAACTTTCTCCTTTCTGTTTCTCTTTATTTTCTGCTTTCATACAAATGAACAGTTGGATTGCCCTTTGGATGCTGCACCCTGTAAAATCATATTAAAGTAGAATGGGTAATATATGAAATATATTATAATTGGTAAGCATTATATTAGCATTACCTTTTTGATTGTCTTGGCCTGAATCTGATAAAAGTAAGGTGTACATGTAAATGTAATTTTAACAAGTGGAGTTTGTTTACTAATGTGTACAACATTGTAAATGCATGATTATATGCAGACTGGTTTAACATTCTGACTGTGTACTGGTACCCTTTATTCATACAAGTGTATATCACAAATTTACAGTAATTATTTGTTTCTACATGTATCTTGTGTAAAATTTGATATTCTTGCTTTAGATCACTGTGCAAATTTTATAACTGACATAATTGGCATTGAAACTTTGATACAGTTGTACACCACATCTAAAACATACAGCACTTTGTCTATGAAAATTCATTACATATTACAGAGACATTGACAAAAGAACATTTTGTTTTATAGTCTGACGACTAAATGTTACCAATATATTTATGTCACAATTATGTACCGGTATGCAATCTGTGTGTCTTTTTATTCATGAAAATC
>JAVYIG010015768.1:0-34345 GCA_035222895.1 Strongylocentrotus droebachiensis | reverse complement strand
GGTGCAGATGCCTTAGGGCCCCAGATGGTTTTCCATATGGGGCCCATGTTTCAGAGAATATATGGGTCCCACATGGGCTTGCTACCTGGGTTATTATCCTCTCTGTCTCTCATTATCTCTCTCTCCCACTCTCTACTTTTTTTTGCACTTTTGCGCTTTACATTTAGCTCGTTGCTTTTAACGCTGCGGCTTTGCATTTGGCGCACTGCATTTCTATGATGCTGTTGATTGAATAAATTGAATAAATTCATCAATTCCTGATGATGCCGTATGAGCGAGAATTCAATTTATTCTTGTCTCATATACGGTTGTCTCATTTACTTAATTTTCTATTTATATATGTATGTATTATGAAAATGAGATACCAAAATGCATGGGCGTAAATCCTTACGTGATACCTATTGTTCAGGGGGGGGGGGGTGAATGATCACCCCCCCCCCTGAACAATAGGTATTACGTAAGGATTTACGCCCATGCCAAAATGTGTAAATTGATGGTCATTTTGCGAGTAATAACCATTAACTACTCTCATCGGGCTCTCATTAATTTTTCTCTTCCTTTTTTTTGTTTTTATAGTGAATTATTGAGGGGGGTGGATGATTGTACAGGCCACCCCTCCCCCACCTGAAATATTGTGGGGGATATATCCCCCCCCCCCCATCCGGGATCGACACCCATGGTCTCGCTGATTGGCTGTTTATTCACTTGGGGCGTCATTGAGAACGCCCGTATATTTGGCCAAAAACCGTTCTGGAGTTCAGTACCTCAGCGGTCACCCCGCTGTTACTATAGTGCCTTTCGATTTTGCACACGAATGACCCATTTATTTTTTAGCAGTGCCCTTCCCTCCAAAATATGACATCATGACCTATGACATAACCGATGCGTCTATGCCCAAATGTAGCAGGGCCCAGGATTGTAAGCATCCAGATCCTGGCCACGTTTATTAAACCGTAACAAGTATCGAATGCAGAACTATGCAAATAATGTGCCTCTTTATAATGTCCAATATATTAATGGGTTCATGCACGCTTTAGTGACTCGTTCAGGCTTTTGAATCCAATGCATGATCGCACCAGAAGTACACACTGCTTTCTTCAATTAATAATGAGGATAGATTGTGAGGTATTCTTTTGGGAATATCCAAGAATTTGAGGTCATGCATGATTTAAGACTCGAACAGGCATTTTTATTTAATGCATCGCCTACCGGTAGCCACACTCCTTTCTTCAGTTGAATCCTGATAGTACATTGAGAGGTATTCTATAGACATATCCAAGAGGGTGAAAATCTTCGATTGAAGATGAAATTTGATGATGTACTCGTTATTCTTGGGGAGTTCGGCCCTATCAGAGAAGAATGTACGCATTGGTGTGTCTTATTGCGTTCCCAACAGCTTGGAGCACCCTGATTCAAGTTTTTGCCATGGGACACTCGGACCACTGGTGCCAGGTAAAGCATTTCAGCTCTTTTAATCATTGTGATTCAAATTGATGCAAAGCTCAGGGGTTTTAGGCATTTAATTACGGTCAGAGAAAGAAGCACAAACATTTTGATGCTACATTTGTGTCACTGGCAGGTCACAATATTTTTGTTGAATGACGTAAATCATGGCCTGAAGCAATATTTAATTCAAATGAACACTTGCTAAAGACTAAAGCATTTAATGTTGACCATTTATTTTCGTGGTACATTTTATATGTGAAAATAAAATTTCTGTTTAAAATAAATACAAGCGAGTACCGTATCATCTCTTCCTCTCACATAATTTATGGCAGATTTGTTTTGTAGAGCAATATATACATTTAAAAGCAAGTGTCGCTGAAAGTTGCGTTATTGCGTCCTGGGCTCACCAAATAACCAAATCTCACGCACGAATTTTGCAAAACCAGTGAGTAATTACGTCCCGTAGGACGCAACAAAAATTCCCAGGTTGGTATCCGGAAGTTGGAGAAGAATCATTTTCGCATCGTATACTGGTTATAATTTCAATGATTTACACATCTATCCAATCTGTCCATTTAATGTAACAGTAACGACCCATCTGTGACCAGCGGCGAATCAGACTTTCTCTTCTTTTTTTTTTTTTTTTTTTTTTTTTTTGGGGGGGGGGGGGGGTCAGGGGGCCGTTTTGTTTTTTGCTTTTAAAGGAAAAATTTACGTTACTATCCTATTTTTTTACCGGTTTGGGAGGCTGGGGGGGGGGGGGGGGCGGTACATAGACCGGCCCGTGAATCCTCGCCTGTGTTTTTGTCATTGTACATGTACATAATACAAGAAGAAATACATAATACAATAATAACAAATGTACATCGTCACAAACATAATATCATTCTGAAAATGATTTTTACATTGGTAACGGAATAATGTATACATAGATTGCAGTATACACATGAACTGCTTCGCAGTTACCATTTCAAGTGAAAACAAAAATCGAACATCAAGCATACCAGGCGCGGATCCAGGATTTCTTAGGGGGGGGGGGGCCCAAATTTGAAAATATGCGAGCCAAATATTGGTACGTAATGGTGACCAGCAGTGACGTAATGCGGGGGGGGGGGGGGTCGGTGCAGGGAGGGGCAATTTCCCCCTCCCTCCTCCGCGAAACGCGGAAGCTTTGACGTTTCATTAAATTATTAGAGAAAGAAGACGATTCGTTGTACCATTCTCGAAAATAATTCTCGTCTGAATTTAATCTTTCCCCTCCCGCGCGAAGCGCGGAAAATTTTACGATTTATTAAATTATTAAAGATAGAAGACGATTCGTTGTCGAGTTCTCGACTCTTAATCCTCGTCTGAATTTAGGTTCCCCCCCTCCCTTTTAAATTTCCTTAAAGCATTAGAGAAAGAAGACGATTCGTTGTACCGTTTTCGAAAATAGTCCTCGTCTGAATTTAGATTCTCTCCCCCCCCCCCTCCTCCCGCGCGAAGCGCGGAAGCTTTTACGTTTCATTAAATCATTAGAGAAACAAGACGATTCGTTGTACAGTTCTCGACTCTTAATCCTCGTCTGAATTCAGTTTTCCCCCTTCCGCGCGAAGCGTAGAAGCTTTTACGATTCATTAAATCATTAGAGAAAGAAGACGATTCGTTACACCGTGCTCGACTCTTAATCCTTGTCTAAATTCAGTCTCCCTCTCTACCCCACCTGCGCGAAGCGCGGAAGCTTTGACGTTTCATTAAATTATTAGAGAAAGAAGACGATTCGTTGTACCATTCTCGAAAATAAGTCTCGTCTGAATTTAATTTTTCCCCTCCCGCGCGAAGCGCGGAAGCTTTTAATATTCATTAAATCATTAGAAGACGATTCGTTGTACCGTTCTCGAAAATAATCCTCATCGGAATTTAGTTCCCCCTCCACCCCGCGCGAAGCGCGGAAGCTTTTACGTTTCATTAAATCAATAAAGATAGAAGACGATTCGTTGTCGAGTTCTCGACTTTTAATCCTCGTCTGAATTTAGGTTCCCCCCTCCCTTTTAAATTTCCTTAAATCATTAGAGAAAGAAGACGATTCGTTGTACAGTTCTCGACTCTTAATCCTCGTCTGAATTCAGTTTTCCCCCTTCCGCGCGAAGCGTGGAAGCTTTTAAGATTCATTAAATCATTAGAGAAAGAAGACGATTCGTTGTACCGTTCTCGACTCTTAATCCTTGTCTAAATTCAGTCTCCCCCCCCCTCCCCCTCCTGCGCGAAGCGCGCAAGCTTTGACGTTTCATTAAACTATTAAAGAAAGAAGACGATTCGTTGTACAGTTCTCGACTCTTAATCCTCGTCTGGATTCAGGTTCACCCCTCTCGCGCGAAGCGCGGAAGCTTTTAATTTTTATTAAATCATTAGAAGACGATTCGTTGTACCGTTCTCGAAAATGATCCTCATCGGAATTTAGTTCCCCCTCCACCCCGCGCGAAGCGCGGAAGCTTTTACGTTTCATTAAATCATTAAAGATTCGTATTACCGTTCTCGCCTCTGAATCCTCGTCTGAATTCAGGTTCCCCCCTCCCGTGCGAAGCGCGGAAGCTTTGGCGTTTCATAAGATTATGAGAGAAAGAAGACGATTCGTTGTACCGTTCTCGATTCTTAATCCTTGTCTGAATTCAGTCCCCCCCCCCCCCTGGCTACGCGCCTGCGGTCAGATAAACACATTTTGATACCATGTCTAACCCCGCAAGCTCAGGGGTTTAAGGCAATAAATTACGGTCAGATAAGCATTCGGGGGCCCGTCTTAGGGCCCCTGGTGGGGTCGAGGCGGCGGAGCCGGCACCTGAAGCTCAGATGTTTTAGGCGTTTAATTAAGGTCAGATGAGCATTTTTTTTGTATACCTTATTATTTTGTGACACTGGCAGGTCACTATTTGGCGTGGGGTCCAGGGGGCGGAGCCCCAAAAAATCAGGGGTTTTAGGCATTAAATTACCGTCAGATGAGCATCTAAGGGCCCGCCGTAGGGCCCTAGGTGGAATCCAGGGGGCAGAGCCCCCGGAAGCTTAGGGGTTTTAGGCATTAATCACGGTCAGATGAGCAAATTTTGATGCCTCATTATTTTTTAACACTGGCAGTTAACTATTCTTTCTTTCTTGCTCTCATTCTATTTTATTTCTCTTTAATATACTTTTTCAAAAAAGTGGGGGGGGGGGGGGGGGGGGGTTCGGGGCTCCCGATCCCCGCCGTACCTCGGGGCCCTGACATGTAGGAATCTCAAGAATCATATTTTTTGCCTGGCTGTAAATTTAGGAATTTGTCATTTTCCAACAAACACATACAAACGTATAATTTATTAAAAAGTGATGAAAAATCTCGGAAATTATGTCAGCATTATTTGTAATCCACCGTTGTGGAATTAGAAATAAACCATGTTTGAAATTGATTCCCCCCCCCCCCTATCAGTACGCCAGTATCTCCTCTTTTCATTTTTTCTTTCCCTTTCCTTCCTTCTCTCTTATTTTTTTGATTGGGGGGGGGGGATCAACAGCCTAGGAGGCAAGGCCCTTTCGCCCCCCCCCCCGATCTCCTTCTTCCCCCTTTTCTTTTCTTCTTCCTCTTCTTTCTTTCCCTTTCTCTCCTCTTTCCCTTTCCCTTCTTTTCCTTTCTTCTTTTTTTTTTTTTTTTTTTGCGGGGGGGGGGGGCCAAGGCACGCTCGGCCCCCCCCCCTGGATCCGCGCCTGAAGCATACTGTGTGTTTATTCGAAAATGTAGTAAGTTTAGTATTATGAGCTCTAACAAAAATTCAATTGAACAACAAATAATAAGTTGAGACCAGTATTTACGTTCGAGTTCCAGACCTCCGGGCTTGAGCGTTAAATAGGTAAATGGCGTTGAGGATACAAGATTTCTGTGTGCGCGGTGCGCACAGACGTTTACCTGAACAGTTAAATTTAAAGTTCTCGTTGAGTAGATGGATGGGGTCCTGCATAACCTGTCTTAATTTAGATGAGACTCTTTCTTGGTACAGATTATCAAGGAGTGGCAAATCGATCCCTAGTATACGTTGCGGCAGTATTACGTTGAACTATTTTCCTGGGTTGATTGAGTTTTTTCTAAAGTAGCAGACTATGGTGTACGTCAGAACACTCTGGCTTAGGGACTTGTAGAAAAGGACAATTATTGTATTGTATCTTTTGAATTAACTGAACATTTTTGACCAGTCTAGTGAATTGCTAATGGTCGTACCCAGATACTTATATTCCTGTACGTGCTCTACATCTTCCCCATGAACGGAAATTGTTCCATGTTCAATAGCCTTTCATCGGAAATCTATTATCACCTCTTTTGTTTTGGATATATTTAGTTTAATGAAGTGACCGTCACACCATTTTACAAAGTTATCTATCGTCCTAGTTTATGATTCGGTATTGTCAGATGATAGGTGACTCGCTTGAGGAACATCGACAATCACTGGTGTACAGCGAGAAAAGTACAGGAGAAAGGACACATCCTTGAGGTGCTCCTGTGTTCAGAATTGAATTATCATACTAGATTGAACATTACCCATTGTCACTTTCTGTTGTCGATTGCTAAGGAAGTCATGGATCCATAAAATAATCTGGGGTGGGACGTTAAATGATACCAATTTCTTCATTGATATATGAGTTACAATAGTATTAAATGCACTAGAGAAGTCTGTGAATGTAGATCTAACATACGTTTTACTTTTATCCAGGTGAGAGTACATCTTGTGTAAGTATGTCAAAAATGCATCATCTCCCCCCTTCTTACACTTATACGCAAACTGCGTAGTGTGAAGATGAGTATTTCAGAAGGTGCTTGAGCATCACCTTTTCAAAGCACTTCATCACACTACAGGTTTAATGGGTCGTTTAATAACTCGTTAAACTCAGTAGCTTTCTTTTTCTAAATTGGATGGGTTTGATTGAGGGCATTTTCCATTTCCAAGGAATAGTTGACATAGTTTGTGATTATCTCCGTGGCCTCTTAGAACTAGCGAGTCGAACAATACATCCCAATCAGTGCAGTCAAGCGCGGTGTTCGACAATAATACCCGCAACTTTTTCAAGTGAAATAATCCCTGGTGGATTGGAGTCCGCTGCCATTTGGTGGGTACAAGCAGGGACGTGATAGAGAAGGACTGGAATCAAGTCGCTCTCCTTTGACCCCATGCTCCAAGCCGCCGAAAAGTTATGCGCTAATCTGCAACTGTTGACCAGGTGGTGAGATAAAAGAGCGCATAAATTTCAGGATTTAGAATTCCTACATCAGAAAATGGTATCACAGCAACTGTTCGCTGTCCCTTTCAATGATTTCTCATCCATTGTTGAATGTGTAAAGAGTCGAACAAGCGAACACAAACTTGTGTAATTTCATCCTTTTTATTTAACTTCAAAAATACAAAAAACACGCAAAAACACACATTAGCAAGCTTAATGTTATTGAAGATTGTAAATCATGGATCAAATAACGGGACATTAAAACATGCACAAATTAGCGCATTACCCTAAACTATTGAGTTTTTGTCAGGATGTATTTTTTCTTTTACCAACTCTGGCACACGAATTATAGGAAGGACGGAGTTCTAAATTTGAAAATGTGTTTGATGCACTTTTCCCAATACAGTCCCCATATAAAGTTTTTGATTTACACTGACATTTTGCCGGTAATTTAATATTTTGTAATAAATGTAAAACTGGTGCCTGCCTTCCGAATGTCCCCGCAGTGGAAGCGCGGCTCGGAGCATGGAACTTCAAAGCCAAGTGGAATGTTACACATCCCAGTGTTACGCTATAGAACTCACGAATGTGTTTGAATAAATTACAAGAGTTTCGCCTCCTTTTCTTTCACCTCCCTGGTACAAGCTACAGGTGTCATGATAATGCCTGGATTACATTTGGCCTGCGATTAGTCTACGGAGCCCGTATCCTGCCCGTATCCCCTTTTAGGTGCGGCCTCTGCGCGGAGGCAGGAGGCGGCCGTGAAATTTTCGTACGGATTCACGGGCTCCTCAGCCTTTACGATTTTGTTTCGCGAGAAGTTAAACAAGTTTGAAAAAATCGTAAGCCCGTAGCCCGTATACATGTCGAAGGTGGCATTGCACAATCCCCGCACGGG
Source organism: Strongylocentrotus droebachiensis (assembly GCA_035222895.1). Lineage (NCBI taxonomy): Eukaryota > Metazoa > Echinodermata > Echinoidea > Camarodonta > Strongylocentrotidae > Strongylocentrotus > Strongylocentrotus droebachiensis. Next base: position 26,787 of record JAVYIG010015768.1, on the reverse strand, counting down.
CATCGCCCGGAGGCCTCGCACTGATTGTGCAGCAAACGTACGATTTTTCGGTGGACACGGCTGTACGGTCACCGCGCCTTCTCCGCGCAACCTTTGCATGGAAGCTGCATGGGCTCCGTACGATTTCCGTGCGGAGGCTGCGGAGACTGCACGGCTACTGCATTCAAATTGCACGATTTCCGTACAATCTCCGAGCAGCCTCTGCGCGGATTTGCCCCGGCCTGCCCCCGAGGGCCAATACAATAAATGGCACGATGCTCGTAGATAATGTAAACACAAACATCGTAGCCCGTAGCCTCCTACGATGTCTACGAACAATCGTAGACTAATTTATCGTACGGCGCCCGGGGCAAATGTAATCAAGGCATAAGCGCTTAAGTCGGTTAACTGTTAGAGCGCCTTAAAAGAACGGAAAGGAACGCCCTTTTTTGTTTAAATTTAAGTCCCATAATAACTGCCAGTCCTATAGGTTCGGGGAGCTGATCATAATAGGCCTTGATCTTAGTCGCTTTGACATAATACTCGACTTAGCTTTGACATATACTCGACTTAGCTAGGCAATCCCTCAAGATTGGTCAGATTTCTCAAAAGAAAAATATCCATAAGCTGCAGGAATTGTTGCCATATTTCAATAGAATAGACTAATGGACATACGAGATAGGAGACTGTAGTATGGCGATTGATTGGAGGACTTGCGATTGATTTGGATCAATCGCAACTCTTTATAAGACGGGGCAAAGATTACAAACGAGCGCTGTGCGCTATTTTATATATGCCTTAGGGGGCTCAAAAATTATTGATCCAAAATCACAAAAGTATAATAAATCCAATTTATCTTTTATGACAAATATTTGCATGATCTATGTTGCATAAAATAAGAGGCAACAATTTCCTATAAAGCCTAGACCCAATCCTAGGAAATATTGCATGCCCAGTCAGTATAGTCTGTTTTATACATGCAAGTATTTTTGTAATACACAGTAGTGGTTCTAGAGGAGGGGTGCGGGCTTGGGGGATTGGGGGCTCGGGGGATTGGGGGCTCAGACCACAACGAATTAATAAAGCCCCCCCCCCCTCCCATTTTCCTGCAACTTTTATAAATAAATTGAGGCGAGGCACACGTAGAAATAAATGCAAGGACCCGGCCAATGAGCCCGTCAACCAGACAAACTACCCAATACACACACTCACTCACAACACACACATACGCAAGCACACGCAAACACACACACACACGCGCAAACACACACATATCCACAAACATTATATATATTCTTATAGAACTGCAACTGTACCTATATGACTACCTAAATGTCATTTTCCCCTTATTCTACATTGATTTTCACATCACCAAACCGATTCCAATCTGACCGATTTGCGGTGAATCAATGTAATTCAATGTTTGTTCGGGTTGTGGTTGGTCTGGTGTCAGTCTTCTCGGTGTGACCGGGGTATTAACATAAAAGTAATAATGAACCACTAAAACACACTGTTCGCACACCTCGGGCTTTAATGCGAAAACAACAAATCAAACTCAGACAACCTCCAATTTTCTAGTCCATCATATTTTGAAATATGTGAAAATTTCAAAGGCTTCCAAAGCATATTCACGTTATTTCGAACATTATTCTTATTTGATTTATTTTGTTTATATATTCTATTCATACATATTTATACAGGTACACAAGATCAGAAATGAATCTGTTTTACATCTTGGACATGGTATTAACATTTGATATGTATAGTGTACCGTATTAAAATAATCATAACGTCGATTTCACAGAAGTCTTTGCTATAGTCTTTTGCGATAAAATGGCCAACAAAAGGGAAAAGGAAAGAGCTTGAGAAAAAGAGAGGGTTAGAGAGAAAGGTGGGCAGAAGGCAATATAAAAAGAATATTAAATACTACCAATTCCTCACTTGATTGTCTTGTTCAAAATCAGAAATTAATGATATGTTTGTACACAGCAAATGGGAGAGTTATCCAAGTCCTACGTCACAATCCACTGACCGAATTCAACAATAAGGGTTGGATATACCAGGGAGGTGAAAGAAAAGGAGGCGAAACTCTTGTAATTTATTCAAACACATTCGTGAGTTCTATAGCGTAACAATGGGATGTGTAACATTCCACTTGGCTTTGAAGTTCCATGCTCCGAGCCGCGCTTCCACTGCGGGGACATTCGAAAGCCAGGCACCAGTTTTACATTTATTACAAAATATTAAATTACCGGCAAAATGTCAGTGTAAATCAAAAACTTTATATGGGGACCGTATTGGGAAAAATGCATCAAACACATTTTCAAATTTAGAACTCCGTCCTTCCTATAATTCGTGTGCCAGAGTTGGTAAAAGAAAAAATACATCCTGACAAAAACTCAATAGTTTAGGGTAATGCGCTAATTTGTGAATGTTTTAATGTCCCGTTATTTGATCCATGATTTATAATCTTCAATAACATTAAGCTTGCTAATGTGTGTTTTTGCGTGTTTTTTGTATTTTTGAAGTTAAATAAAAAGGATGAAATTACACAAGTTTGTGTTCGCTTGTTCGACTCTTTACACATTCAACAATGGATGAGAAATCATTGAAAGGGACAGCGAACAGTTGCTGTGATACCATTTTCTGATGTAGGAATTCTAAATCCTGAAATTTATGCGCTCTTTTATCTCACCACCTGGTCAACAGTTGCAGATTAGCGCATAACTTTTCGGCGGCTTGGAGCATGGGGTCAAAGGAGAGCGACTTGATTCCAGTCCTTCTCTATCACGTCCCTGGATAAACAGATGTCCCTTATATTAGGTGTTTCAAGACCGATGCATCGACCGCCACTGTTCACGATAAGATCAACGCGTTAAATACGTAGATTATCTATAATATTTTTAAAGGTGAAATTCAAAGAAAATCACAAATATGTCAAGTAATGTATCACTATAAACTGGTAAGCTAACAGATGGCCATCGGACAAGTTTTAGGTCAACTACATATCGGGTGATTTATAAATATACAAATACAACCACCTCCATAGCAGCTGGGATATACGAAAGATTCGCCGGAAAAATAACGATGTTTTAATGACGTCACTATATGGACCAACACTGCCCAAGCAGACGACATCCCATATAGAGAATGAACATAATTGCAAAGCTATTACTTCTCAAATTATAATGAGTTTAGTGTATATAAATATAATCATGCATGTCAAACCATTCATAAGGGGATATGACCCGATTCTAATAACTAAAATCTTTTGCTTGTAAATACACAGGATAGGGGTTAATTAACCATCAAAGAAACCAGACTTTCAAATTGAAAACCCCCCGGAATGGACTGCTTTTGTTCCCTGTTGAAACGCCGAACATACCACGGTGTATGCAGCTCAATATACAATGGCGTCTTATTTTGTTTACAAGCGACAGATTCCTTTATTTTTGTAACGCTGCATTTGTCATCAAAATAAAACCATGCGCAGGGTTTATACATTCAGCCTGACGGTAGTGAAGTAAGAGAAAGAACTCAAGAGAAGAAGAAAACACAGGCACTGAAAATCTGTGAGATGTCATGGGACATCGTCTGCTTGTGCAAGTCATGTCCATACTGTGATCTCATACATCTCAGCAGCGTTCGGAGAGCTCTTCAGGTGCAATGCCGGGGCTGTATTTAAGCGTTTTGTAATTTATAATAATCATTACTTCGAATGTTTCCCAGCATTAAATTTTGATAACCTTGTCGAATCAAAGTTTCAACTTTGCAATAATGAAAATAAAGTTAGTTTTTAAAATCAATGAATATCTACTTTAAATCTCTCTCTCTCTCTTTTTTATTCTAATTATTAGGTGCCAGGGTGGAATGACACAGTGTGCGAGGAGGAGTTTGGGGCGCCATGTAATCTCATCACCAAGAAGACGTTTAACATTCCATTTGTGGAAGCGAACGGAAGTAGACCAGAGTTTCAAAAATGCGCACGGTTAGTGACCAGGACAGTCTTTTTATAAAAACTTGAGTGGCCATTGTATTTATTTCGCATTTTAATAACCACAATTAGAGTAATTTTAACCAGTTGCAGCCGTGTTGTGTGTGTGTGCGTGTGTGTAAACGTGAGTGCGTGTGCGTGTGTGTGAGTGTGTGTGCGTGTATGGACGCGTGTGTGTGCGTGTGTATGTGTTTGTGTGCGTGCGCGTGCACCCATGGTGTAAAACGCGACCACATATAAGTATAGGACCTTCATGGCGAGGACAGACAGCGAAGTGCGGACGTCCTCGTTTCTCCGAGGACGTCCTCGGTCCTAAAATTCAAAGAGAGTACTCAAGGATCATTTTTTATGACTTGTATAATCCTAATACACTGAAAAGAGAAAAGTCATCAATTAAGTGGTTTCGGTCCTACGGAGTGTGTAACTTATACACAATCTGCAAGGACTTCAAGTTTCGCCTAAAAAATGTGTGTGTGAACCTCGGGGCCCTAGTCCCAAGTTGTACACTGCCCTGCACATCACATGAAACACAAGTCCCAGCATGCAGCATGTTACGCGCCATTACTGCGCGCTATCTCTTGCAGCGCTGCTAGCTAGTGCAACAGGCAAGCCCACCCGCGGTCCTGGCGCCGAGTGTATGGTGCGGGCCGCTCGCATGCGGGCCGGCCCTGACGTCGTCTGCTTGAAATAAGTGTCTCACGCCACTGGGCTTGCCATGGCGACGAGGATGTTGAAGAGGAGGTTGGAAGGCAATCAGAGCAATGTAAGTACCATGTTATAACGTCATGGGAATAGATGATATTATGTGGTTAAGCTTGTTTTCCTAAACTTTGTATTGCCGATCGAGTTTTCCATCTCCGGCCAAGTTGAAGTTAGCTCCCTTTTAAGTGGTCCCAAACACCCTAATTCATGTAATGCATAGTCATGGAGTCTAAATAAATTCTTAGGACTATAAGTATATGAAGGGTAGTTATAAGACCATCATAAATCATCATTTCTCGGGTATTTAAATGGTTTGAAGAGAATAGCAGATATAGCCTTATTAAGTACGTGTTTTGTTTTGTTTCATTTTGATTAAATGCACTATTTTTCATCAAACTACATGAGCCCATATTTGTTGCTTCTGTAAGACAGTGACATCAATTTCCTTCGGAATTAGTGTCTACTTTGCAGTTCACACCCAAGCTTAGTTTTTTTTCCTTTGATTAATTTATCAGATAAAAGTATCCCAAAGGGTCTATTTTTTGTCTCAAAGAACCTACAAACATAAGTTTTGTTACCATCACATGCGCATAACGATAAAATCATTTTTATTAAGTATTAAAGGTAAAATATTTATTTATTTTTTATTCATAATTGTAGTTTTCTATGGAGCAAAAGAGTGTTGGCACTCTGGCCACCGAATGGATTATATTACGGTGGCGTGGTTGTTGACATCAGGGATGGTAAGTTGTTTATCTTAGGAGCTAGCAATTAATGCCAACTATCAACAGTTAACGGTTGTTTATTAGCACCTGCAAAAAGAATACCCTAGCTTGAATAGTGCGAGAATTCAGTCAGAGCAAAAGTGTGTGTTTATTAGTTCAAGAGTGATTTTAATCTATATATCAAAAGATGTACTGTTATCAAAAGTTTTTGTCCCCCTCCCCCCTTCCCCGTTATTTTTTGTATTATTTATATTTTCAGCTGATCAATGTAAAACATTGCATAACATTTAAATTGAGGAGGATGTGTAATGAGTACTACTACCTTTAACAAATATTTATTTATGTTGATTTAATGAACAGGCTGAGAAGCTTCAAAGGCAAATAGAGGTACATATTCCACCGTTGTTAATCTCTAGCGGAATTATTATTAATATTCCTATATAAAAGCAGAATAATTAAACGGCTTTTTATGATTGATATGGTGAGAAAGAAACTAATAGATTTCTTCATATTAAGATTGCTATGTTTGTAAGGGATATCAATTTAGTCTTTATGGATAACAATGAACACTTTTGTAATTTCAGGAAAATGCAAAATTCAGTATGAGGATAATGATGTTAGATGGCTCCTTGAACATCAGGTAAGTGATCGTATATTTGACTCATTGACATGGGCGGGTGGGATCCATATATGTATGGCAGTCCAATCATTCATTTATGTTTTTCCATAAACATAAAGAAAAACAAGGCTTTTGAAGTCAAGTGCTTAATAAGTAATCACTAGGTACTAGATATGACTTGGTTTACTAGCCCTGAAAACTGTTTTTGTTTGAGGGGGGGGGGATTCAGAACCAATAAAGACTCATCCCTATGTCATAAAGCTTAGCACATGCAGGTATATACATGTTTATGAAGATTATACAACTAAATTTTGAGGTTAAAGGTCAGAGGTAATACCTCGAGGTGCAATAGAATGAAACTTGTTCTTGTATATATCTGCATGAATAACTAAATGTATGTGAATATCACCTGACTAGACTTATTGGTCTTACCCGGTCATATATCCTTAGACAGTGAATTGTCCTTTATAGATAAAGCAAAATAATGTGCAAAAGAAAAAGATGCATGGGAAACTCAAAATGTAAGGCGAATGAATAATGTTCAACTGCCAGCAGTTAAAAGAAACCTCCCCCATCTTGAATAATAAGTGTAGGTATTCTGAATAATTGATGAGATGTATTCCTGCCCTTTGATGTATAATATTCCTTACGAAATTGTACAAAAGATATATGTAAATGAAGATATTCTTGGCATGACGAAATGCCTTTTAGAATGACATGGGAGCAGTCATTTTCTTCAAAATTTGACGTACCAGGTGAAGTTGTACATGTTTCATTCACCAATCTTTAGTTGGAAAGACTTTTTAAATCAATAACAAAACCTTTTTTTTCAATGAGGAAAATCATAGCTGAGAAGAGAATGTATAACAGGGGAACAATTGTAACTAGTTCATTTTAAAATACTAAAATATGGCAGTTGACAAATCTATTTCATTTATGAGAAACCTTCACCCCGGAAGAGCACAAACTTATTTATGTAATTTGCGTTCTGGCAATTGAAGTACAAAGGATAATAGCAGGTGAATGAAATGCTTCATCACTACACACACCTGGGAAAAAGCATTCATAAATTTGAATACATTTAATTGATAAATGACTTCACATGGTATATCACGTTATCAAGAAAATAGCGATGCCCATGTCATGCTGAAAAACTGTACATTATTCTTACTTTTTGCCTCTCTTATACACTTTGGTAGGGATCCTTGTAGATTAATGGGCAAGAATATAATAAATATCTCAGAATAAAAAAGTCATTTCCTGGGGTGAAGTTTCACGTAAGGTTGTCGAGTTATAATGGAACTAGTCCGATAGGTAAACAAAACAAAATAACACGGATCTAAGATTCGAGCAAATGTATGTATCTATACAATATAAATGTCTGAACTTCATTGCTACAATTTTCACAATACCACAAGTATTCTAAGCTTAAGATCTAATCTGTTGGGGATTTTAAATATTATTTCTCAATTTTTAATTTGCACAATTATTTACTTTTGCTTTTAAAAGGGACAAGTCACCTTTAGGGTATCCCAACTTAACAAGTTACGTGCCTATGTTGGTCACCTAAATATATCTCAGATGGATAAAGGTGATACTATCTTGGGTCGAGGCGGCTAGAGGCTAATTAGTATCTGTGGACTGCTTAGCAAGCAGAAATAATGGGGTTACTTGTTGTGTTTTAAAGATATTTCATGTATTAAGTATGCAGATAATATGTTCACCTGTCATATGTGAAAACATCTACCTGTTTAGATGAAACGTCTAATTAAATTAGATTTTGTTGTTGTCTTGTTTTCCTACTCCTCGTTATATTTAGGTTAGAGCTAAACCTACTGAGTCTCCTAAAGAAGGCAAGATGGCCAAGGAAAATTCTGTTGGTCTGTCCGCACAAGGCATGCTGGCCAAGGGCGATGCTGTCGATCAGTATACAGAGGTCATGATGGTAAAGGGCGATGCTGTTAAGCGGTCTACAGAGGTCATGTTGGTCACAGGCGATGCTGTTGAGCAGTTTACAGAGGTCATAATGGTCAAGGGCGGTGCTGCTGAGCGGTCTACAGAGGACATGCTGGCCAAGGGTGATGCTGTTGAGCTGTCTACAGAGGTCATAACCAGCATTGAAGATGCCGTTGAGACATTTGCAGAGGGCATGATCGTTATTGGCGATATTGTTCAGTCATCTACAGACGGCATGGCAGTCAAGGATGATGCTGATAACGTATCTGATGGATATGATGGGGTCGAGTCTTCGTCAGTTTCGGTACCTAATAACTATGTCACTCTTGGCAGTCCCATTCCGATTCCAGGGGACTTTCATGCATTATCTCTCCGTAGCATTGGTAGCAACAGTGACAGCGAGTATGCACCTCTGTCAATTAATGAGACAGACAGTAGCAGTGATTATACCCCTCAGTCCGACAGTGAGACAGACAGTGAGACAGAAAGCGAGACAGACAGTGAGACAGACAGCGAGACAGACAGTGACAGTGAGTATGCACCTCAGTCCGACAGTGAGTCCGGGAGTGACAGTGAGCATTTGCTACTTTCCAGCCATTTGGCTAGAAATCCAGTTGGTTCCACCTACTCAGAAACGAAGACACCAGTGATTTCAAGGGGTGATGTGTCTCAAACTGTAACAAAAACAAAGAATTATGACACAAGAGAGAACATACCAACATCAAGTGATGACGTAACATCTACTAGTACTTTATTTGATAGGGCTAAGTCACATGATATAACAGTAATGCCAAATTTGAATGCAGGGCATAAAAGTAAAAATCAATGTTGTTACTACTGTTCTGGCCTCTTCTCCGAACTTCCAAGACACTTGGAAAATAAGCATGCAGAAGAGACTGAAGTCAATAAAGTTATGTCACTCTCAGGAACAGCTAGACAGCAACATCTTAAGAGGCTTCGTAATATGGGAAATCATCGTCACAATTGTGAAGTGTTCAGAAAAAGGAGTGGCAGTATCATAGTTGTATATCGTTCATCAAAGCATGCAGATCCTAACAAATACGGCCCCTGCCCATATTGTTTTGGATACTATCTTCGCCGAGATCTATGGAGGCATGAGTGTCAAGAAAAGCCGGTCAAGGTACAAGGGAAGAGGAACGGAATTTTGCGACATAGTGATCTCTTGAAGGCACCCCCAAACGGAATAAGTCAGGCTGTGAATGAATTATTCAATGACATGAAGAGGGACCAAGTGTTTCAAGTTTGCAAAAGTGACCAACTGCTCCAGGAATTTGCAAAGCGAGAGTACATGAAAGTTGGCCGTGACAAGGTCTTGAAGGACCAGCACAATTACATCCGTGCAAACTTACGAGGATTAGGGAGGCTCTTATTGCAGCTTAGAAAGCAAGTTGGCAAACCGAATGCATCTCTTCAAGATTTCCTCTGTCCCAGCAAGTTTCAGGAAGTTTGCAAAGCAGTACATGGTGTTGCTGAGTTTGATGAAAAGACGCATTTCTACAAAATTCCATCTTTGGCCCGCAAACTTGGGCATTCGTTGAAGAAATTGGCAGTCATCTTAAAAAGCGTCGCCCTTGAGGGAGGAGACAAATCTGGTGTCAGCGAAGCAGTTGACTTCCTGTTCCTGTGCGATTCCAACTGGAATGTTTTTGTATCAAAACATGCCCTATGCACACTTCATCAAGCGAAGAAGATCGACCGAGAGGTTCAGCCCACAAATGAGGATATTGTGAAAATGAGGAACTACCTAGAAGCCAAAGGAAGTGAGCAAATAAACACACTGAAGATGTGCCAAGATGAGACCATTAGTAACAAAGCCTGGGACAATTTGAATGAGGTTCTTCTTTGTGAGCTTATGATGTTCAACCGCAGAAGGGCCGGGCAAGTCTCAAAGATGAAAATAGCAGAGTACAGGCGAAGCTGTAAGGCCACGGAACAGAGACAGTACGAGGAGTACGAACAGCTCTCAAAGATGGAACAAAGCCTATGTAGAATGATGGATGTTGTGGAAGTGACAGGGAAAAAAGGGAGGCATGTGCCTATCTTGCTCACACCAACATTGAAGGAGAGATTGGAAATCCACATTGTAGCCAGAGAAAAACTTGTAACAGAAACCAATGAGTATGTGTTTGCTAGGGCAAATTACCAGAGTAATGGACACATCAGAGGATCAGACTGTATGAGGAAAATATCTACCGAAGCTGGGCTGAAGAACCCACATTCCCCCTGCTCAAAAGTGTTGAGGAAACAGGTCGCTACTGCAGCACAGCTTTTGGCTCTGAGACCAGATCAGGTTGACCTTCTTGCAGGTTTCATGGGGTACAATATAACAGTGCACAAAGAATATAACCAACTACCAGACCCAGTACTTCAGGTTACCCTGTTGTCCAGGATCTTTCTCCTCATGGAAAGGGACAAACTTGCAGCACAAAGGGGAAAATCGCTAGAAGCCTTGGATGTGTTCATCGAAGAGAGCAGTGACCCTGGAACAGCTGTTGGTGTATCAGCTACTGTTGATGATGAGGCCACTTCCAGCTCTGATAATGATGAGGCTGCCTCCAGCTCCGATGATGTTGGTAGGTGAACATGTATGCTGCTGTTTTTGTTAATGTTATGGATCAGATGTCAACAATTACAATGCCTTCTTTTTTATTTCAATTATGTCTCTCTAAATGGTGGTGTCACTGAGGTTACCTTTGTCACCAAAGTTGATTCATTTGCTACGTTATATATTTAAATGTACATGTATTTGACATTTAACCAATACAGTCTGAAAGATTTGTAGGAGTTTCATTGGCTGACTTCAATTTCTCCTGAAACAGGTCAACAGTTAACCATCCATGTGTCTTGTGCATAACTGTTAATTAGATATATTTAAAATCCGTCTTGATGTATGCATATTAATCTTGTTTTGTTGGAGTGTAGGCCTATTTTACAAGTATATACACATTTTTCTCACGAAATTGTCATGAAAAGTGTTGCCAATTTGATACTTCTAAGGCAATGAACAAGAAAAAAAAATAGAATAGCAAATCATTATAGAATAGCTTCTGGGTTTCACTCTCATTGTAAACGTTTTGCATTGACTTTGAGAGCATCTATGATTTTAGGTTTACTTTTCTCCTAACTAATAAACAAAAAATAATTGAACACTGTATCATACATGGATTGATAATTTTGTGCTTTCTTTAATCACACCATTGAATGACATGTTTTTTTTTGCAGACTTCATTGGAGAAACTACACAGAGACATCAGACGAGGCAACTTGCAGTGAAACGAAATAAACCAAAACGTCAAAAATCTCGTGAGTTGATGTCCCATTTTATAAAAGTAAAACACCATTACATTATTTTCCAAGGTCGTCAAAGTTTGCAAACAATTGTATCAGACAAATGGGGGCATTTTGGGCTTGCTGCCCAGGTGAGCTAAAAGAGCATATTTTACCATTGTTAATTTTACAGCATTCTCCACTTAGAACTCTTTCAAAGACGGTATACACATATGTTTTCCCACGAAAAGCTTCTTGTGTTAGCTGTTTTTTGTCTACATGTCTAGTGCTTTTAAACTATTGTTAGCTTTTTTTGCTTTTTTTAATTTTAGAAAGACAAATAAAAACAGTAGAGAACCTAGAAAACGCATCATATATGGGAGAGGAAAGTGTCAAATGTCATGTGATCATATATATTAACTATTATTATCTTGTGCAAAGCCTTTAGCCTGAGATTGGTTAAGTGTGCTTCAGGCGAAATTTAAAAAAAAATCGTGCACACTAAAATTCCATATATTTCGCCTTTATGCTAATTTCAGTTTAAAAATCAGCTAATTAATGTCCAATTTTTAACTACCATTTCTGTTTCTTTTTTTTATCCGTTATGCTCATGTTTCATTCAGATGCCGTTTCATCCTGCACAAAACGAAGTACCTCCCTTACATCAAAGCGCAAGTGGAATGAAGTTGAGATCAGAGCTATAAGAACCTTAAGTTGTGTCCTAGCACTTCGCCTACCAGGAAAGTTGGAAATCGAAGAATTGAAGAGCAAGTATCATGTACTTAATGCCCGTACATGGCGCAACATCAAAGATTATATGCGAAATAATAAGAAAACTCTTCTTAAATATGCAAAGTAATACAATTTGTGATATTCATTATTTGTTACATGTTCATATAATAATTGAACTCCCAGAAAGTGACATTTACATGTATCTCACCTTGTCAGGTAGAAGCGAGCATTTCTTGTAAAGTGTATTTCATTAGTACACTTTTACAAGTAGTACATACATAATTAAACAAATGTTGATGGCATTGTTAGAGACAATTCCTTGTAGCTCTCGTAAAGCATTGGGATAATAATTCAATTGTCTTACAAGTATTTTGTTGCCCTTTTTAAAACTGGAATTGAATGTACTCACTCAGAACCTTTTGAAAGAATCTCTCTGTTTTGCAAATGACTTCCTTTCTTCTTATCTTTCACTGGATGCAGTTATGTGTACCAGTTCCCCTCCCTCACAATAAGAACAAATAAAAACAAACCCTTAAGAAGTTTATGATACCTTATCTACAAATGAAACTCTAATAATTGTTACAGTTGTACAGATTATTTTCTAAATTTTGTTTTTAAAAGTTACTTGTTTGATTAGGTAGTTATGTAAAAAATAAGCGATTATGTTGTACAAGTCAAAGAATGGTTGCCTTCAAGTTTTTCCATGAAAAGGAATTCTATCAATGCAGCATGAGTTTGTTGATTTAGTAAACATTTAATATATATATCATAAATATAAATATATATATGTATTTTCTCTTCAAAGCCAATGACTCAAATCAAATGCCGCTTACACCAAAATTTAGAAGAATGGAACATCAAGTTTATAAATGCCACTTACACCAAAATTTAGAAGTATGGAGCATCAAGTTTATATCATAATTGTACAGTACATGTATAATGATAAAGATAAATAGCCTAGAGATACCACATGGTCACTTGTCTTTAATATTATTCACATGGTTGCAATAACAATCCTAGAAAATATTCTTTTATGACGTTGCTTGTTTATTAATTTTCCTACTCACCTGTAAGGCTTTAAGAGAACAGGCTCCTTCCTATATTCAGGATCTAATGCACCCTTATACGAAACCTTTCCACTTGCCTTGATATCCCAACAGCACAATCTTCTTCAACTCCCGAAATCCCAGACTAAGTACTATGGTAACTGCATATTCAGTGTAATGGCCATTTCCCTTTGGAACAGTCTCCTACAGTACAGCCGTGATGCTGGTTCTCTCTAGTCACTCAAAAATCCTCTAAAATAAACGTTTTTCAGTAAATGTTATTATTTAATTATTCAATATAATTTCAGCTATGACATTTGTTTTTATATCCCATATCATAATTCTATTACTCTTCTGTTCTTACAGTAGTCTTATTTCTTTTATCAAAGGATATGTTTCATTTTTTGTTTTTGATTCAGTTTGCTTTGGAAAGTGCGTAGAGGCTGTTTATAATTATTAATTGATAAGTTTTCCTTGTTTTAATAGTTTTAATATTTCTTGCATCTTTTGTATGCTTTTTGGTATCTATAAATGTAAAGCTAATAACGACCTTTTATATTATGCGCTATTATATATGCATATTATTAGTACACATGTAGTTTGTGTATTCAACTGTTAAGCTATTACTTTTACATTCGAAAACTTCTTTGGCATTTCAAAGATTTTACAAGTTTTGTTTGTTTTAAAATAGCCTTGAATTGTTACCTCGTATGTATAATTATATGATTGCATCTGAAAGGCTTACATTGGCTGTATCTTAATGTCGTTACATGATAATGTTATTAATGTACTTGAAGATCAAACGATCTTCTTTGGGATTTAAAAGATTTTACAAGTCTTGTTTGTTTTGAAACAGCCTTTATCTGTTGCCTGTTATGTATAATTGTGTGATTGTATGTGAAGGGCTTATCTTAATGTCGTTACATGAAAAATTGTATACATGGACCTGAAGATCGTTCTATCTTCTTTGGGATTTAAAGTATTTTACAAGTTTTGTTTGTTTTAAAAGTGTCTTAAAGGTACTATGTCCCTTTTGCAGCCAACCTCAAATTCTGTAGAACTTTGCAGGAATTATGAATATGTCATGTATGTCCTATCTGTGAAATTTAAACGTTAGCAGTGTCCTCATATTCAAATTATGCAAGGAAACCCGTTTACTTGCTAGACTTCACTGTCAGACACTATTGAGTGACTGACTGGCTTTTTTCCTTCTTTGGTAATAACATACATGAAAAGAGTTTTAAAGGATACATGAGCATTTGTCTACATCAATAACCCACTTCTTGTGATGGCCAAGATTAAACTGATTGAATCTTTGTGCAGCATAAAACGTATGACCATTCGGTACAATTGTCTGAAAATCAAGACTATTACTTTTGGGCTCTATAGCCCTAAAGTCGATTTGACAACTAATAGTCGTTATTTTTCCACTTGAAGACATTTTCAAGCCCCACCTTTTTTAGGGAAGTTCTAAATTAGTATTATCTTTCAAATGCAGTTGGAATTTAACTTTTTCATTTTTTGGGCCTGCAAATGGGACATAGTACCTTTAATCTGGTACCTCTTATGTATAATTGTTTGATTGTATCTGAGGGGCTCATCTTAATGTCGTTACATGAGAATGTTATACATGTACCTGAAGATCGTGTAACATTGAAGCAGCACTCTGACATGATAAACAGAGATGAAGCCGTTTTTTCTATTCATGACCAAATACCAAGTTTTCCAGAACCTTGTTTGTTTTGTAGTTTACATTCCGCAGGTATGATTTATTATCGTTGATATAGATGGATTTGGGGTTTCAATTGATTGGTAGTATGAGGGCAATTACTGTAGGACCATGATAATCCTGTGAATTGTGTTACCAATACCATTTTGTTACCCTTTTAAGTGTTCCATTGTGTTTAACTTTTTCTGATTAAATGGTTGTTTCATTGTTATAAAGATAACTAATATTTTACACTGTTTTCTAAGGCTGTGTCGTCAGAACTATTATAACTGTAGAACCATTAACCAGGCCGATTAGACAATCACGGAAAAAAAAAGGGGGGGGGTCTTCACCTTGCCGTTATGCCAGGGTACAATAAGAGGGAATCCCCCCCCCCTTAAAACAAATCTTATAAGGCCTACACCAGTACTGCACGACTTTGAATGAATTGTAGCACTGGCTCGTGATATCTGAAGTCTAACATCTTGGATAAATTGTCATGAGAGTGTTGAGATGATGAGTGAGTAGTAAATACCTCAATTTTTAATATGTGCATGTAGTGATATAGAAGAGACAAAGAAACAAGACAAAACAATAATTATTCCTTCTTTATTTAACACAAATGCACAATGAAAATCAGTGGCGACAGTTAGATTAACGTGCTCATTGTTTTCATATTCATTAAAATATGTATACCTGAATTATTTTATGGGTCAACATTTTCAGATGTCTTAGGAAATTTTGTTTTAAAGTTAGCATCACATTTTATCATATGACCTCATTGACCTGTCTTAATTAAAAACCCTTGCTTCCAATGGCAAATTAATACAATACCTCTCGTCGGTTACCTTTGGACATAAAAGTACTGAGAAGAGAGAAAGAAACAAGACAAAACAATAATTATTTCTTCTTTATTTAACACAAATGCACAATGAAAATCAGTGGCGACAGTTAGATTAACATGCTCCTTGTTTTCATATTCATTCAAATATGTATACCTGAATTATTTTATGGGTCAACATTTTCAGATGTCTTAGGAAATTTTGTTTTAAAATTAGCATCACATTTTATCATATGACCTCATTGACCTGGCTCAATTAGAAACCCTTGCTTCCAATGGCAAATTAATACAATACCTCTCGTCGGTTACCTTTGGACATAAAAGGACTGTATGTCACTAGGAAAATCATCAAAATATATGTTTTCAAAGCCCTTTGAAAATTGATAAGTAATTGTCCTCGGTTCCCAAGGAATATTAAAGTAGGCATACAGTATGTGTCCTCAGTTTCTAAGGAAAGGGAATACAAGACATATACAAAAATACATATAGTGTCCTCGTTACCTACGGATTTCAATAAATTATGTGTCCTCGGTATTAGGCATTGTAACAGTATGTATCCTCGGTTCCTTAGCAAAGCTGATACAGCAAAGGTCCTCGGTTCCCAGCAGAATTTATGAGGTATGTGTCCTCGGTTCACTGAAGAAGTTAGTAAAGCATGTGTCCTCGGTTCCTTACCAAAGCTTATACACCATACAATGTAGGTCCTCAGTTCCTAGCGGAATTTATGAGGTATGTGTCCTCGGTTCACTGAAGAAGTTAGTAAAGCATGTGTCCTCGGTTCCTTACCAAAGCTTATACACCATACAATGTAGGTCCTCAGTTCCTAGCGGAATTTATGAGGTATGTGTCCTCGGTTCACTGAAGAAGTTAGTAAAGCATGTGTCCTCGGTTCCTTACCCAAGCTTATACACCATACAATGTAGGTCCTCAGTTCCTAGCGGAATTTATGAGGTATGTGTCCTCGGTTTACTTGGTATTTTAGTACAGAAATTTGTCCTCGGTCCTCATGGGGGAATATTATACAGTGTGGTGTCCTTGTCTCAATTGATATGTTATACAGAATGTGTTTGTCCTCGGTTTCAGTGGAAAAAGAATAGTCAGCTCATAAAAAGCTATATACAGTATGTGTCCTCGATTTCCAGGGGGAAATCTGTTATAAGTGGGTGTGTCCTCGGTCCCCAAAGAAAATAATAAGGAGTACCTGAAGTCATATGTGTCCTTAGTTTAAATGAAAGTATGAGAGGTCCTCGATTTTTTCAAAGTTTAAAATAGAAGTCTCAACGACCAAATAAAATACTTATAACATTAATTGTGATCTGAAAACATCTTTATTTTGTCGTATATCCTTTAAGAAAAAGAGTCATCGGTTTGTATGGTTCACCACATGTTCCCCGTTTTACACCGTGAACGTGTATGTGTGTGTATGTGTGTGTGCGTGTGTGCGTTTGTGTGTGTGTGCGTGTGGGTGTGTGTGAGGGGGTAGGGATATGATCCTCCATCTCATACGCAGGATGATCAGCAATTATGAAACTTGGCTAGGCACATTGATTTTATACAAAATATACTCTGCTTTTGGGGTTGGAGGTGACACTATGTTTCCTGAGGGTTGGGAGGGGGGGGGGGGGGGGGGAGGGGTGGGGGAAGCCCCGAAGCAAATGGTTCTATATTACCATCGATAAACATCTATTTATCTAAGTAGGCCTATGTTCTCCCGGTTCGGAGGTTGATTGCGATAGTTTTCTTGACATTCATGCATAATCATATAGACCAAACTCTTCACTTTTGACTTTTACAATTTCCATAAACATATCAAATATATATTGCTATTTTGTTTGTATCAGGCGCGGATCCAGGATTTCTTAGGGGGGGGGGCCCAAATTTGAAAATATGCGAGCCAAATATTGGTACGTAATGGTAACCAGCAGTGACGTAATGCGGGGGGGGGGGGTCGGTGCAGGGAGGGGCAATTTCCCCCTCCCTCCTCCGCGAAACGCGGAAGCTTTGACGTTTCATTAAATTATTAGAGAAAGAAGACGATTCGTTGTACCATTCTCGAAAATAATTCTCGTCTGAATTTAATCTTTCCCCTCCCGCGCGAAGCGCGGAAAATTTTACGATTTATTAAATTATTAAAGATAGAAGACGATTCGTTGTCGAGTTCTCGACTCTTAATCCTCGTCTGAATTTAGGTTCCCCCCCTCCCTTTTAAATTTCCTTAAAGCATTAGAGAAAGAAGACGATTCGTTGTACCGTTTTCGAAAATAGTCCTCGTCTGAATTTAGATTCTCTCCCCCCCCCCTCCTCCCGCGCGAAGCGCGGAAGCTTTTACGTTTCATTAAATCATTAGAGAAACAAGACGATTCGTTGTACAGTTCTCGACTCTTAATCCTCGTCTGAATTCAGTTTTCCCCCTTCCGCGCGAAGCGTAGAAGCTTTTACGATTCATTAAATCATTAGAGAAAGAAGACGATTCGTTACACCGTGCTCGACTCTTAATCCTTGTCTAAATTCAGTCTCCCTCTCTACCCCACCTGCGCGAAGCGCGGAAGCTTTGACGTTTCATTAAATTATTAGAGAAAGAAGACGATTCGTTGTACCATTCTCGAAAATAAGTCTCGTCTGAATTTAATTTTTCCCCTCCCGCGCGAAGCGCGGAAGCTTTTAATATTCATTAAATCATTAGAAGACGATTCGTTGTACCGTTCTCGAAAATAATCCTCATCGGAATTTAGTTCCCCCTCCACCCCGCGCGAAGCGCGGAAGCTTTTACGTTTCATTAAATCAATAAAGATAGAAGACGATTCGTTGTCGAGTTCTCGACTTTTAATCCTCGTCTGAATTTAGGTTCCCCCCTCCCTTTTAAATTTCCTTAAATCATTAGAGAAAGAAGACGATTCGTTGTACCGTTCTCGATTCTTAATCCTTGTCTGAATTCAGTCCCCCCCCCCCCCCCCCCCTGGCTACGCGCCTGCGGTCAGATAAACACATTTTGATACCATGTCTAACCCCGCAAGCTCAGGGGTTTAAGGCAATAAATTACGGTCAGATAAGCATTCGGGGGCCCGTCTTAGGGCCCCTGGTGGGGTCGAGGCGGCGGAGCCGGCACCTGAAGCTCAGATGTTTTAGGCGTTTAATTAAGGTCAGATGAGCATTTTTTTTGTATACCTTATTATTTTGTGACACTGGCAGGTCACTATTTGGCGTGGGGTCCAGGGGGCGGAGCCCCAAAAAATCAGGGGTTTTAGGCATTAAATTACCGTCAGATGAGCATCTAAGGGCCCGCCGTAGGGCCCTAGGTGGAATCCAGGGGGCAGAGCCCCCGGAAGCTTAGGGGTTTTAGGCATTAATCACGGTCAGATGAGCAAATTTTGATGCCTCATTATTTTTTAACACTGGCAGTTAACTATTCTTTCTTTCTTGCTCTCATTCTATTTTATTTCTCTTTAATATACTTTTTCAAAAAAGTGGGGGGGGGGGGGGGGTTCGGGGCTCCCGATCCCCGCCGTACCTCGGGGCCCTGACATGTAGGAATCTCAAGAATCATATTTTTTGCCTGGCTGTAAATTTAGGAATTTGTCATTTTCCAACAAACACATACAAACGTATAATTTATTAAAAAGTGATGAAAAATCTCGGAAATTATGTCAGCATTATTTGTAATCCACCGTTGTGGAATTAGAAATAAACCATGTTTGAAATTGATTCCCCCCCCCCCCCTATCAGTACGCCAGTATCTCCTCTTTTCATTTTTTCTTTCCCTTTCCTTCCTTCTCTCTTATTTTTTTGATTGGGGGGGGGGGATCAACAGCCTAGGAGGCAAGGCCCTTTCGCCCCCCCCCCCCGATCTCCTTCTTCCCCCTTTTCTTTTCTTCTTCCTCTTCTTTCTTTCCCTTTCTCTCCTCTTTCCCTTTCCCTTCTTTTCCTTTCTTTTTTTTTTTTTTTTTTTTTTTGCGGGGGGGGGGGGGCCAAGGCACGCTCGGCCCCCCCCTGGATCCGCGCCTGTTGTATTCGAATTATTTTGTATTGCACAGGTACAACATATCTGACTTCTTGGGGCTCTCTGTTGTTATGGATGATAGCGCCACATCCGGGTACCTAGGTGCTGACGGTACCCCGGATGTAATCCCATGTGATGCTGGTTGGGAGTATGACAGGAGCCAGTACACACGGACTTTCGTCCAAGAGGTAATGCATGGTAGCTACATTTCACACCTGTCAATTCAATTTATAACTTTTAATAATTCTATATCAATGGGAAGATTATAACAAAACCGTTACCTAACTTTTAGCTCTTAAATAAATTTGATAATATAGTGGGGCGGGATTTGGGCGTCAAATCTTACCCTAAATGTTCAACTATATAATCTTATTTCAAAAAAATTATGTTATGATAACTAATGAAAAAACCTTAAAATGCTTTACTAGGCTAAATAACTTCAGGCTCAACTGTTGTGATAAATGCAAACTTTTAAAAAGATGATTGAGGAGACAGTGTTTTAATTTCATCCTCGGTTTAGATGGATTTGGTGTGTGCTGACGCGAAGTACATCCAGTTTCCTCAGTCGTTCTACTATGGAGGTTACTTGGTAGGAAGTGCGGTGTTTGGTATCCTAGGAGACAGGTAAGAAGGCCATCCTATAACGGCGGATCCGGCGGCGGATGCAGGCCGGGAGAGGAAAAGGGGAGGGGTGGTACTCAGATTTGGTTTGGACAGGGATGGGCGGCTGAAGCGTCTAAACCCAAACCAATTTTTTAAGGGTCATTTTGGCAGAAAATGGTACCCTTTATTTGGGGACTTTGGATGAAAAATCGAAATGACTTCAATTATTTTTGCGGGAATTTGCATCTTCCCTCAGTAGAATGTGGTATTGTTGCTTGTAGAAACTTTGGTAAAAAATCCGCTACTCCAACTATCCAACATTTCTTATTGGATATACTTGACATTGTTATACAATGTAGGTCAATTGTACCTGTTTTCGCATATCCGTGACCGGCTGATGCACAGGGTTTCCCTATTTCACACGGCTTTGGGCATTTAAAATCTCGTCCATTTTTGGTTTTTACTTTGGTCGGGTTGTCGCGTTTTAATTTATCGTGTATTATACTAGGACATTCAGTATGAAAGTGAGCTAGTGATTTCTTTAGGAAACTATAAAAACCGATATCGGCTCTGGAGACTACATGTACTATATGCCCGCTAGCAAATGCTCAGTCTTTGTATTACATTGTATGACCAAACGTAATCGCCCCAATGCGTCATGACTTGTGCGTGTCATTATTGCACGAAAGCTTGACTCTCTTTTAACCTTTGACTTTTCTCAACAATGAAAACTTGTTTGCTTTTGATTAACTTTAAGCCTCTCTAAAGTGTTGGAACCCCAAATTCGCCCTATGTCACTTAAATCGTATCATAATGTGTAAAAGGATGTCATTTAAAACACACCTGCAAAGACCCCCCAAATGTGTTTGAAGAAAACCTAAATTTTGTATTCTTTCATCAATAATAACAAACACATTTGTTTTGAAAATCCTTGCAGAAATGTATCTTAATTGACATCCTCTTTCACAATTATGATACAATTAATTGTAGTGAAATCTTGCCATCGAAACACTTTTGAGGGGCTTTGGGCTCATTTCTTCCTTTCTGAATTTGAATCATGTAAACATGTACCATGTGTTATTCTGTGTTATGAGAAACGAAAAAGATCTGAATAGAACTTGACGCACTCATGGTAGACCCGTATAATTTCGCACAAAGAGTCCCTGGTAATGCGGAGGTCATTTATCCATTCATTTAATGTATTAGAGAGAAGGAAGGAAAGCAAAGAAAGAGAGAAAGAGAAATAAGGAGGAAAAGAGAGAGAGAGAGAGAGAGATATATAGAGAAGGGTATAGGTATAGGGAGGATGATGAAAGAAGAGTGGATGTGCGCGTGTGTGCGTTGGGTGTGTGTGTGTGTGCGTTGGGTGTGCGTGTGTGTGCGTTGGGTGTGCGTGTGTGTGTGTGTGTTTGTGCGTGGGCAACGAAGATGGTGAGAGATTGATAGAGACGGGGAGATAAAGTGTGCGTGTGTGTGTGTTGTATGTGAACGTTTTTGTGCGTAGGGTGCCGTGGGTGTTGCATAATAATGATAATGGTAATTATAATGATAATAATATACATTAATAGAGCGCAGACACTATGCAAATCATTTTCTACTGCGCTTACAGCCCCAAGGTGTGCTTAAATAAACATGCAGTTAAATGAAAAGACGTGCTGTTAAGTTTGATAGGAAAGGACAGATTCGCAGTGGTAGGCCCACCTCCCTGGCCTATATGTACGAAAAATATCGCGAGAGAGAGAGAGAGGGGTGTATAGACGGGGAGAGGTGTGTTGTGCGTGATAATGTGTGTTCTGGGCATAACTTTATGTCCGTGAGAGGGATGGCTGTACGCGTCAAAAAGATAGTGTAAAATATATTATTATTATTATTATTATTAGAGGAAGGGAGAGAAATAGAGGGGGAATCGATAATCCAAGTGAAAATAATGGGGATGATATTGGGAGGAGAAATCTGTGAAAGGAACTGTCGAGGCGTTAAAGTCAGTATACAGTCACAGAAATACGATTATACGTGAGTGAGCTTAAATCTAATCTTGGTCAAAATCTCCAGGATTATGGAAACCATACTTGTCTCTAGAGGGGTTGTAAATGTTCTTCTTAGAAAAGATTAATGCTTACAAAGAAGAAATATTTTATGCCGTACTACTTGTGGTACGAACCTTTAGTATCTTTAAGGTTTAATTTTAATCCAAAGCTTGGTTTAACTTTGGTCTAGTTTTATGAACGTATATGTAGACCAATCGATGATTTAGTTTCCCCTTTGTTTAAACCAGGGAGATCTTATTGACTATGTCGGGTTGTCGAGTCGGGTTAACTGATTTTAATAGCCTATAACCCAATGATCGTTTACTAAAAGCGTAGTAATATTTGTTATAAGTTGGCCTGAGTGAAACTGAAAAGTGGGTTAAACAAATGAGTGAATGTTTGAGATAAATAAGAGAATTAGGAACAATTAAATGTAGAGATGAAAATATGAAGATCCTCCATTAATAGGAGGTGCGGTGTGCACTATTATTAAAGGATTCGACTTCAAAACGAAATAGTCCTTAACATGCATGATGAATCCAAAAAGAGTGATTTTTTTTCTCTTCTGCATGAAGAAAGTAGCAATTCTGAAAGTGACCTGAGAATCATGTTGTATATGCTTTTTTCTTCTTCCAGATTTGGACGGCATCGAATGCTCATCTTCACCATAGTCTTACGTATCATTTCTGGGTATGCCCTAGTATTGGTTCATAATTACTGGTTATTTGCCGTGGTGAGGTTCTTTCAAGGCGTCTTCCAAATGGGAACCTACATCCTTAATTTTGTGCTAGGTAAGCTCTGGACAACACATGGTGAAAGGGGAACCGAAAGAGAGAGAGAAAAGAGAGAGAGAGAGAGAGAGAGAGAGAGAGAGAGAAAGAGAGAGAGAGAGAAAGAGAGAGAATGGGAGAGAGGGTGAGAGGGTGAGAGAGAAGGAGAGAGAAGGAGAGAGAGCGTGTGGCTTAAAGGGACAAAACGTAAAAGAGGGAGATAAAAATGATCCATTCTACACCCTCCCCCTAATCAGTGGCTTTGAAAATTTGCATGTCATCCAAAAGACGGTTTGCCCCAATTATGCCAGTGCCCCCATTATGCCAGTGCCCCCAATTATGCCAGTGCCCTCAATTATGTCGGTGCCCCCAATTATGCCAGTGCCCCCTCCAAATACTGATCCAACGCTTCGCCATTGTAAGTCGTATATTACATTGGGACTTTTATGGCATAGTATACTAATTCCAAATTGTTCACTGTTAATGTGTTGTTGTGTGGTCATTACGGTGCTGGTAATAAACACAGCCATGTCGAATGATGATATGAACTGATTTTCCTTTTCTTAAAATTAAGGATGAATAAGATGCCCTATATATTATATACGGGCACGACGAGGACACATTTCTCAGAGTGGCCCATTAGCGAATGTATCGTCAAATCGAGTAAGGCTAAGATTAATCTACCAACTCTTTAAAATGTGGAGATATTGTGTCTCTATCATGTTCCAAAATCCTAGGAAGGAGGGGAGGGGGGGGGGGGGGGAGGTCAATTGGCCTCTTGTCCGTTTTGATTCATAATAACTAGGCATTTGTCCTGCTTAGATTATTTCAAGTAATCTATGATCTTGGTATTAATGTCTACATTCATAATGTGCATTGAGATAGAGGACTCTTCTATACTTCACATTATATTTCATTATTTAACTTCATTATTATACATGTTTCGTTAAAAAAAATAAGTTTGTGTATTTGATACAGGATGTACTAGTTGCTACATGCTAGAACACTATTTTGACAGCGGGTTTTCGCTTGATGTTTCGTAATTAGGTACTCTTATCATTTAAATACCTCCTCTTTTCAATAGGTACCGAGTTTTTGGGCATCTCTAAGCGAAATGTTTCCGGCATCTTTATCAATATTCCATACGCAGTGGGATATATGCTGCTAGCTGGATTAGCCTACTGTATTCGAGACTGGCGGATGCTTCAAGTTGCTCTGGTCACACCTTTATTCATCCTTTTCATTTTCTTGATGTAAGTTCTGGAACATTTTCAGTCAATTTAATGTCCTTAAGCGATGCATTTTATCCACATTGCTTATCTCCACCCATGTGTTGTATGGGTATCCGGTAGGATGCAGAAGTTATTGGAGTTTGCTCAGCATTGTGAGCGTCTGTAAAATAGCGCCTGGCTGGAATGCTCCCCAAGGAGTGGAGAATGTGCATACATTGCGCGCAGGCAGGCCTGATTCCGATTACCAGTGTAATAATATTTCTATATAACGCTTGAAGACATCGTAGAATAATAAAGCACTTATAAACACAGAATATTATTATTATTATTATTATTGTTATTTATTTATTTTATTTATTTATTTCGTTTTATTTCAACAGGGTAGCCCCATCAGTAGTTAAAATACTGTTATTCTTGGGGGCCCTGCATAACATAAAATACATATATAGACATAGACATACATATACATGAAACATCATCACATGGTGAGTAGTAAACATACCAGAAAGAATTACAGATTTAATCTTAAATGTAAATTTAAACTCAACAAGTAAACAAACAAAAATCCACAAAAAGAATCAAGTCAAATAAAAATCAAGTCATCAAGCAAATCATTCATAAACGAATTTTGAAAAAGAAAAAAAATTATATTGAGGTGACAGTGTGTCTAAACATAATTATTTGTAATTTGTAGGATATTTATGAGAAATACAGTGATCTGCAATTGGTAATTTACTAAATATTGAAGTTTGTGATAGAGGCTACTTATTTGCGAGTACTTGGGTTATATTTACATTTTCTAAAATAACTGGTGCAAAATGACTGCTTAGTTTGTGCATTTCGTACCTCACTAGGGAGGTTGTTCCATGTCATTGCACCCTCAAAGGAAAAGGCCCTTCTACCATTTTCAGTTTTAACTTTGGGGACGACTAATCCACGAGTATCAGCGATTCTAGTGCTAAACGATGTGTTGCTGCAGACTGAGTAAACATATCTTGAAGATATGAGGGGGAAATACCGTTTACAATATCAAACATAAGTTTACATTTCTGGAATTGCCAACGTTTTTCCATGTTCATCCACTTGAGTTTTGTGGAACATTCTGAACTTGGTGTAAGTACATTCATTTGTAGAAACAATCCTAGCCATTTGTTTATGCAACTTAATCAGTGTATCCCGAAGACCTTGATTACAATTTGACCATGAGGTGCAGCAATAATCAAAATATGGTAATACCAGTGCATTTGCTAATAACTTGGCACTGTCTATCGTTAGATATTTTCTGATACGTCTCAACAGTGCCAACCTTGAAGCAATTTTGCTGGAAGTAAGCTTCATGTGTTCATCCAGTTAAGGTGCTGGTCCAACCACACCCCAAGATATTTCACATGTTCTACCTGTCTAATTTGCAGACCATCTATCTTTATGTCGATTGGTGCCTCGATATGTCGTAGTTTTTGGGGTGTCCCTACAAGTAAGAAGTTGGTTATGATTAATATTGTCATTATAGTATCATTATTATTATCACCATCATCTTCATCTTCATCATCATCATCATCATCATCATCATCATCATCGTTACTATAGTTAGGGTCAATGGTGTAACTGCTTATTGTATAGGGTCAATGGTCATATTGTCTCAATATATCTTCCATAGATCATAATTATCAATGCTACACAGTTGAAACTTGACATATGGATAGACCATAATGGGCGAAGCATTTTATAAGATAGCAGGCCTATAAATCGTGAAAATGCGTCCTTCATTATATAAATGAGAATACGTATCACCTAATTTGTTAGTGAAAAATTCCAGTCTAGTTATTATTATCATTATCAATTTCAATCACCAGATGTATTCAATGTTTTGTATGATATTATCTAAAGTACACTATTTTTCATGTTTTTAAACCGATTAATGACGATTCCAGTATCATATACTTTGCCGTATTTTCTTATTCACTTGTTAGCGTACCTCGCCCACTACCGATGGACTACATTTCAAATTCGAAAGAAGTTGAAGATTACACTTTCAGTTTCAATTTACTCCGCAGATTCGTCTGGATGAAATTATTACTCACATCAATTTGGGGGGGGGGGGGGGGCATTAGTTTCAAGATATTATGTTAGATGTTTGCGGTTTCCTATATGTCTATGATGGCACCCAAGACATGCACCTCCCCCCCCCCCCCCACCCCCACCCCAAAACAAATGTATATACAAATAAATAAATGAATAAATATTTATACACAACTATTTAGATTTACAGATTAGTACAGTAGCTTTATGATGATATTTTATCATTACTGACAGAAAATTAACTACATAAGAATCTTCTGAGATTATCATTACAGTCACTCATGTCGTTCTGTATCAATAATTTATCCCAACACCACAACCTTACAACCACGCCCTACCAACCACGTCCTACCAACCACGCCCTAATAACCAATTCCTCCCTCTTCAGTATCCTCCCGGAGTCACCCCGGTGGTTGTTAAGCCAAGGTGAAACAGAGAAGGCGAAGAAGATCATCAACATGCTGCAAAGGTTATAAGGTCCAGCTTCCC